>JADLZL010002998.1:0-156178 GCA_015844335.1 Chrysopogon serrulatus | reverse complement strand
ATTGCCTAATTGCGACGTTGTCGCCCCACAAAAATAGCAAGCAAATTGTGATCTACCATTTAAGCCTCTTATGTCGGCAAACATGCGATGGACACCAAAGGGGTTGCTTTGATGGAATGCCAAAGTCAAACAAACTTAGGATGTTGCCAACAGGTTAGCGGACTACTCCCTCCGTCCCACCTGAGATCGTAAGCTTTTAGCTTTTTTGGACTTCATGTTTGACCATCCATCTTATTTAAAATATTTATACAAATAATAAAATAAATCAATCAATATTCAAGTATCTTTGTTGATAAAAGAAGTCATAATAAAATAAATTATATTTATATAAAAAATTTGAATAAGACGAATGATCGAACAAGATGGCAAGACGGAGTTCGGGGTGACAAACTCAATGGGACGGAGGGAGTATGTTGCTAGGGGGGGTGGGGGTTGGCTGAGAATAGAGAAAAACATGATGCTACCGATGAGTGGACCAATGGTCTGCCATACTATGACACATTCTTTCCGTCTTGCATGAAGATTTTTTTTTTTTTTTCATTTCACCTTGACGGTTTGCTTGCTTTATTTATTTATTGGTTCACCATCAGCTCAGCTACAGCACTGTTGAGGACGTCCTTAGGGTGCGTTTGACAGGTTCCAAATTCTTACAGAAACATTTCAAATTTAGATTACAAAACTGTTTGAACGTTATCTGATTCACAAAAGGCATCTTTCTTTTCTAAGAAAATCGTATGAATGAAATATGCTTTAAAGAGTTATGAACTTTTTGTGGGTGGAGAAAAACTTCAATACAACCTCATTTTAACTTGTTGCACTAAAAAGGGATTATTACTGAAAAACTATATTTACCAATACACAATAGCAAGGACGTGTTGAGCTCCAATCCACGCGAAACCAGCCTTCCAACATTTCGAGCTCCAACAAAGAAAACACAAACCGTTCCATACTGTTTCATGCCTTTCATGCCCTGAAACATTTCGCTCTTTTGCTGTGGTTGGTACCGTTTCTTTCTTTGTAAAATCAGAACCGATTCAGTCTTCCAAACAACCCTCTAGTGTTTCTAACTTTTTTTGTATACTTCACTAATAACTAGGCATTAGTCCTTGCGTTGCAATGGGCACCTAAAATTTAAAGTAAATAATGTAACATGAAAAACTGATAAATAATATTATAGTGGATACAATTTCATTGGAAGGAGGAGGAGGAGGAGGAGGAGGAGGACCATAACAGGCATCAGCTTGATAAAAGAACTCCTATTTTTCTTGTGAGGCGAAAATACCATAAGAGATAATCTTGTAATACCAAACATTCAAGTTGTTCTCTCCTGAAAATCAGTGAGAAGCAGCCAGAGCTGACACTCCAATTATGCAAGTTTTAAAGATTGTTGTGGTTACTGCAGTTTAAAGGATTTCAGATTATTCGTTACTTTAGTAATCAAGAATGCAAGTGCGTGCATATAAAAGTATAAATGCAATAGGGTACAGTACAACCAGCAAGTGGGATAGAACAGAGCTGAATATGTGCAAAACAACCTGATTCAGTAGCTTATCATGCCCTACGAACAAATTTCTCGCATTTAGTAGGTCAAAATGTCAAATAGATTAGTGCAACAGTAGCCAAAAATGTATCGACACTATACAACTTTCATTCCCTGCATCCCAGAAATGTTCAGCGTCCCATAATTCACCACAACTTGGTACAGGATACCTACTAGAAGACGAGGGAGGCTAGCAATGTGAATTGTAACACTTAAGGAGTTGAGGCAGCAGTATAACAATTTAGTCATGGCTGTTAAGGGAAGATTGGTACTTCAACAGAACACAATCTCAATGCAAGTAAATATAGCAAATCAAGTAAAAACATTTTTACCTGAAACATATTAGTGCTACTGAAGTGTGCTTGTTTAAAAATGGCTACTAATTTTACAGATTGCCAAACAGTGCCGTATACCTCTTCTTAAGATGAAAAATATACTAAATTTTAGTTTAAATAATTGCATACCTAATAAATAAGACAGTTGACAACTTCCTGCATGCAGCATAGTGTTATTCATAGCCTGAACGGTTTTGCAGGACATTGCGAGCATCCATCCCTTTGCATTTGCTTTCTACTGAACTAGCAGTTTAGGAGAATGATTTGCAGCTTAGATTCTATGCCTTTTGTGACTGAAAAGTCTAATTACATGGACAATAATAGTTCATTACAAATTGCTGCAAACAAGAGAGATAACCAAATCAGGAACTCTTCATTTTATAGTGTTGTCTTATATACCTAATAAGTCACATAAAGAACAGAGTGAAACATTCATTCAGAATGCAAATACAAAAGAGAGAGGATATAACGCCTTTTCATTAAAAAAAAAAAAAAAAAGATGCCACAACTAAAATGTTTTAAAACTGTACCTCATTGATTATCCATGTTAAATATACACTACTGTTATGGTTCTAATTACCATTTCAAGTTTGAACTACACTAGAAAAATTTCTAATTCCATGCTTTCTATGATACTATTGCAGTAGGTTTTATTGTTTTAGTATGACTGGTGTAGTTTATCACTAATTATGGAGGAATTAAACATTTAAGCTAGTAATGTTTTTACATGAAGGCTTTAGAAATCAAATAATGCCAGACCTACATCCATCTTGTTTTTCGCCACTTGATGTTCAAATATTCTCTGCTCATGGAGTTTGAAAGCTGCAAAAGTAACAAGATTCAGGACAAGTAGAGTTACTAATATTTCGTTTACCAGGTTATTTGTCCCAGACAGGAACCAGCCATAGTGGATTATTTGCAATTTTTTTGCCTACACTCAACACTAAAATCAGAAATATATTACAAGCCATTAACCACAAGGAGCATAGGTCACCACTGATATGTGTTTTCTTCTTGGTATCGACCAAAATGATAAAGAACAATTATTCAGAAAATTATAAATTGGCCCCACAACCAGACTATACAAATAGATAATGGAAGCACATTGGATCTGCAAAGGTCAAGATGGGGGGTGAGAAGAAATGACTACCTGAAGTGTGTACCAATGAGTTGTCCTTCGAAATTAAGAACCCTAGGAATCAAGGCAAATATTCAATAAAATTAAGAACTAAGAAGGTAATTAGTCAAGCAACCTGCTACACAGTGGACCAGGGATCAGGAGCACCTAGGTAACGTGATTAAACTGATTGCGACACATATACTAGGTAAAAACCTCATGGTAAGGCTAAGGCATGGACACATCAAGGATTTGATAGGGTACTCAACTTGGCAGGGTGGCTCGGTCTGCACAAAGCCACAGCCCACAGACGAGCCAAGAGCGGATGGAGGTGCGGGCCGGCCGTGCAGGGACGCTGTCGCCGCCCGAGACCGCCCGTTGCCGGTGGGGAACGAGTGTGGCGTCGCTGGATCGATTTGGCGCCCTCTTAGCGCAGACTACCTGACCAGAAGCGGAGGCGCCGGGCACCGGCGAGCGGCTAGCCACCAAACGCGACTCCCTATCTGTCACCCGAGGATGGCGAGGAGAGGGAGGGATTGGACGGAATCTCGGATATATTCGCCGTGCAGAATATCTAGGCGGCGGGCGCTGTACAGCCCAGCGGTTCGGCTGCCGCCCAAACGCAGCCCAAATCCCCCCCGCCTCGCCGCTCTCCTCGCCCGGCGTCATTCCGTACCCCCATGGATCCGCAGACACGGCGGTGGTGCTGCGGCGGCGCTCCTCCCCGCCCCGGGCTACTGCTGCTCTCCTCGGCACACCCCTCCGCTCCTATGGCCGCCGCCGTGCTGCAGCGCCGCCTCGTCGTTCCAGTCCGTCGTCTACTCCGCGCGTGCTCCTCTCGGTACAGGTACAGGAAGCTCTCCGATGGCGTCGCCGAGCTCGCCGCCTTTCCTCCGGCCCGCGAACGCGTGACCCGGGCTGCAGGAGTCGGCCCTCATTCCCTCAAAATCCGGCCCCGGCTGCCCTCCCACTGCTCCACCTCGCAGCCGGCTTGCCAACCTCCGCGGGCTCCTCCTCTCTGCACCCCCAACCCCCCAGTGGGCCCACGACCGCCGGCCATCTCCATGGTGGACGGCTCCAGGCGCCACGGCGGAGATCTGCAAGAGGCGGAAAGAAAGAGATGATAGAGCAACTGTCTCCTAAAAAAACATTGTACACCGAACCATCCTACCTGCGTACCACTGACTGGTGGTCCCAAGGCGGTCCCTGCGTCGAGACCCGCGCGTACACCTCCAACGGAGTTTCCCGAGGGCGCTATCCTTCCCGCCTAACCGATTACCCATACTACCCTGGTATTTCCCATAAACTACGAGCCTACCCTTCCGTGGGCAACCCACTCGTGAAACCGTGGTGGCAGTTTCGTGGTTACGGCGAAAACCATGGGCTCTTCTTACCACCACATGATATATATAGCGGAGCCGTCCCAACCTCATACCCCCTCTTTGAGCCAGACTGCCAGAGTCTTTTTCCTCCCCTATTCTATCCTCCCGTCTTCCCTTCTCTCGCTCCCCCCACCGTTTCCTCCCCTGCTCTTCTGCCTTTGCCTGTGAAATTACGGTCCTGCCCATCCGTGGGTCCCACCATTTCCGTTGTCCCTTTGTGCTCTTTCTCCATTCTTTTTTTTTTCTGTCTTCCCCTGCTCCGCAGACCACAGGAGGGGAGCGGAAAAAAAAACTTTTGGTGCCTCTCCGTCTACCCTTTTGGACGGCTCAGCTCCGCGCTGACGTGGCTAGAGTCGAAGCGAAGCCGTCGATATGTCGCTCAGCGAGAAGCTGGAGGCGGCGCGTGTCGCTCTCGGCAAGCGCAAGGAGCGTGAGCGCGAGCTGCTGCTGGCCGCGCAGGCGCAGGCCCAGCCGCTCCCCGTGCCGGCTAAAGCCGAGCCGTGGAAGCCGGCTCCGGCTCGCCCGGCCAACGCCGCTGCCGCCGCCGCCGCCGGCGGCGGCAACAAGCTCCTGGCCGGCCACCTGGCCCACGAGTTCCTCGCCCACGGGACGCTCCTGGGGCGGCGCATCGAGCCGAGCCGCGGAGCCACGGCTCCGGCGCGGGCCGCCGAGCCGGACCCGAAAAGGAGGTACGCGGAGGTGTCGTGGCTGCTAATGGCGAGCGGGGCCCACGTGCCCGGCGTCGTCAACCCGACGCAGCTCGGCCGCTGGCTGCAGATAAAGGACTGACGGCCGGCCACGTCGGCGTTCGACTTCGACGGCGTACGGCCGCCGCGCGGGAGAGAGGCGAGGCGCGGCTGCTGTTCCAATCCGTGCGTGTCAGAAGCAGAACCGAACCGGACCTGATTCTCCTGCGCCTGCTGGAAAAAGACACAAGTGGTTCCGCCATTTTCCGCCGCCACTCGATCGCTCGGTGCCGCTCTCCTACTCCCCTTCCTTCCTTCCATTCGGATTATCAAGAATCTAGATCTAGCGAGATCGTGGTGTACTAGCTTTTGTTTGGCGCTGTCATCGTCGTTGTTACATTACATTACATACTGCTCTGCTCTGTTGCTGCCGTGTCCATGCGTGTGTGTGTGTATCGCCAGTGTATCCCGTCCATGTCTGTTTTTCTTGCATGCGATTGTGTGTGTGCGCGCGCGCGTGTGTCGGATATACTCCAGAGTCCAGAAGGCTAGGCTGCCGCCGCTGGACGAAGCGCTCATCTCGTGTTTCCAGCGCGGCAGTGCAACGCGACGCGACACCAAGGCCGGGGTCGCGAGTCTCTCCACCCCACCACGCACGGCACGCAGCTGATCCTCCTTGAAACCATGGATGGACCGGCGGCATATCATCGGCACGGCCGAAAGTTGATGGATCATGCATCCCGCGTCTCATGTATATTCATTCGCATGGCGAAATTGCTGCGATGGTGTATGGTATGTGCAAATATATATATGTGTGTGTGTGTGGGCAGTGCGAGGCCCGACGAACGTGGCGGGCGCGTGTTCTCGCGTCGGTAGGGGGGAGGGGGGGTGGCAAATGCTGTTTGGCGTGGCGTATGTAGTGGGTGGTGTGCGGCTGGCCGTGGGTCACCCTTGCGGTGCTCGCTATTGTTTAGATGCATGCCTTCTGCGTGCAGTGCAGGGGAGAGGGGAAGAATAGCTTTGCCAGGCCTCCATTGTTACCAGAAGGCAGAGGTGTTCTTGGTTAACCTTTTTAGATATCGTCGTCGGCGAGACATTCATTTGGTAGAACATACCCTCTCCCCCAATAAGAAAAAATCACTCGTCTAGTTTGCAGAGAATGCACGCCTTCAGGTATATAGGACATGAAGTTCGTGTTTTTTCTTTTAGGGAAGAATTCGAAGAGAGAGAGAGAGAGAGAGAGAGAGAGAGAGAGAGAGAAAGAGCGTTGCTGATGTGTATATATAGAAAGTAGCTAGGCTAGGTCGATCTGGAATTTCATCGACGACCTGCAAGTCATCCTGGTTCTCTCCTCTCCAGCAGTCTTTCCAAATTCTTGGTTGTTTATTTATTGCGGCCAACAAGATGGGTAGGTCAGTTCCCAACTTCTTTCCTAAGAGGAAGCTTAGTTGGACGTTGTTGTTGCCATGGTTGGTTTGATTGCTGGAATGTATATAAAATTATAAATGTAAATAAATTTATAATGCCTCCAAGCGATTTGATTCCTGTACCCACCTGGTCCATTTCAAGCTGTCAAGAACTCATAATGGGTGGGGGCCCTGCGTTGATCTACTCGATCTTCTCATTCATCTCGCCGCGTTAGTGTTGGTCAATGGCTCGTGGAAGGACAATAAATATACGGTATGTGGACAAAGTCTGGTTATATCTGTTTCAGGATACAGTTTTCGATATCCACGTTTTGGAGTACGATTCATTACATTGACTTTGTCGTCTACTTCCTCCATTCTATGAAGTTTGTCACTAGAAACGCGTGTTTGTAAGAGAGGTTGACGGTTTTTTTTTAACGACAAACTCCATGAAACGGACGGAGTAAGCGCGGTCGCAGCGGCCTCGTTGATTTTTTCTTTTAGAAAAAAATCCTTTGTTATTTTGCTACACGGCTAATGTACATGTCATTTTAGTTAGGCATTAAACTATATACAGTATGCTATTATATCCTATCGTTCCTAGCTCCCAGCTCATACCAACAGACTGGCATCTTGGGACAGCAGCAAATTCCAAAATACACCAGTCACCCTTTGAAGTGTGAACGTAAATGGAGAGACTCGTCTTGGCCTGCCCTGCTCACATGAGATACTAATTTTGTGCACTCTTGTGATGACGCGATCTGACCCCTATCCCCGTCCTCTTCTCTTTTTTCCCCAATTGAAATTAATGAATTCTATTCAGTCAAACATTGTAAGTTTAAAAAAAAAAGGTCAAACATTGCATCTCCATTTACATCTAAGTTTCTAGAAAATAAGAAATATACACTATATATAGACTAAATATAGAGCCCCATAATGGCATTCTTAAATTATAATTTATGAAATCCATGTTTGCTTCGTTTCAATATGTCGGAAGTTAGCAACGCCAATAACCATTGTCGAAGCATCACTCTCGAATCGCCCACGCCATGATAGGCCCCATCCTTGAAAACAAGGCATGGTCTAATGCCTCAGTAACTTCTCAGATGCATCTAACACATTCAACTTTAGTACTAACACCGGTACCACCCATGCCAAAACTGTCCTCGTGACAATGAATTCCAGTAAAGTAGTAAAACATAAAAACAATGAGAAGGAACAAAAACACACCCAATAATTGCATCAACCATGCAAAAACAAGATCAGTGTGAAGAACATCGAGCTGAATTCTCAACCAGAAACAAGATCCAATGACAAAATAATTAAACGATGCCATGCAATAGCCCATGGGACACGATTTATTTCAAACTAATGAGACATCCAGCCTTAAATGTTCTTATTTAATGGTGTAGAACTAGTTGCTTCACAACTTGTTCGGTTAATCCCCTATCCAAGGTATTTGAGGGAATTGTGAGGGAACTTGTTCGGTTATGTCCTACAAGTCAAAACCATATTCAATTGCCTCAGTTTGGGGATTAGCTAAGCAAACCCTAAAGGTTAGTAATTGGTTTCCATATTTTGAAGCCTCTCCCAATCCCTATTGTTTATCACAAAACAAGGAATCCGGACTCCAAGGCCATGTCGGTGCCTACAAGTACCAGGTATGGTTCCCACATTTTGAAATTTTATTTTAACCTATTTTGTTAACATGTGCACCTAACAAGTTGTGGATTATCTTCTTTATTTAGTTGATATATGGAATCCAGCCTCTCTAGATTGTCCCTTACCCCTCTTAATCTCTTCAATTGGATTCTTCGCCTAGCTTCTCACCCCATCGGTAGGGTACCCCTTTCCTTTGTTTTTTCGCCGATGCGTCATTGGTGTCGCAAAAAGAGTGATGAGCCATCTATTGAAACATCGAACCTTAAATGTTCTTATTGAATGGCATGGAATTAGTTTGTTAAGAATTTGTTCGATTAATCCTCTGTCTAAGGTATTAGAGGGAATTATGAGGGATTTTATCCCCTACAAATCAAAACCATCTTCAATCCCCTCGGTTTGAAGGATTAAGTAAGCAAGTCCTAAGGGGGAGTAATTGGTTTCCATCTTTTAAAGGCCCTCCCAATCCTTGTGGCTCATCACAAAACAAGGAAGCCAGGTTTCAAGGTCGTGTCGGCGCCCACAGGTACCAGATCCGGTTTCCACATTTTTAAATGTTATTTTTTATTTATTGTTTTAACATTTGCACCAGATAGCTATATGTTATCTTCTATATTCATTTAATATATGGAATCCAACCTCTATACATTGTCCTTTGACCCTCCTAGTCTCTCCTATTTGTTTCGACTCACACTTCGACTGGCTCCTCAACCCACCGCTAGGGTACCCTTTTCTTTGCTTTTCGCCTATGTGTCAGTAGCAATCCCCAAAGGAGCGTCGCTGGCTCGCTGCAACACCGCTCCTCATTGAGCACAAGAATCAAGGTTAGGCACGACTACATACTTTGCAGGAGTCCATGCTGGCGCCAATAGGTACAAACCCTAATTGTAGGTTCACCTATCTCCTTTTTTATTTGGATTTTTATTTGTTTATAGATTGGTTCTCTTGAATTAGAACATTGTTTTACATCTACAAACTTTTTGAGTTTTTTCTAGGGCTCAAAGCGTTTTCCTACCTGATGTGATACCTTTGTCAAGTCAAGAAGCTGGTTGGATAGGGTAAAGCCATAGGCATCATGAGTTCAGGGGTTAGCATAGCGTCTGAAGGGAGTGGCAGATCTTGTGGCAAGAAGCCACTAGAGAGAACAACAACAACGAGGAGGAAGGGGGAGTGACGAAGATGATATAGAAATAGATCTACGTGACTATTAAGGAGATGATGGTACGAGATAACCATCGAGACAAGGAGGACAACTTTAGGAAGTGCCATGGCGGCCGTGTGAGTAGAGTCATGAAGAAGGCAAGAGGGGAGGGGAGTGGGGTGGCTACATCGAAATGGATAGCTCTGAGTCATCATTTTTTTTTGATCCAACAGATACAAAAACAATCCTAGGATTCCCTTTTTTTTATTTATTACCACCCCCCCCGCGGTCGTTCTGCTTTCACGAGGGGAAAGGTCTAGGTTACCGAGCCGGGTGCGGTGGACTGAAGTTTTAACAGGCCGGCCCACGAGGCCCGCAACAGCTGATCATTATCCGCAGCCCAGCCCGCGCACCCTGCCTCCTCGTCCGCTAGGTCTTTCCTACCGAGCCGCCAGGAGAGCGGGACCGGGACGCGAGATGCTGCCGCCGCCCGCGCGCGGGGCGCTCGAAACAGCCGCTTCTCCCCAGCCAAAAGGGGCAAGCAAACTCGTCCCTCGCCGCCCGAAAATCTCCCGCCTCCCGCGGATGGGATGGCTTCCGGTTTCACAGACCTCCGCCCACGCGCTCGCGCCCAAACATTTTCGTTCCGCCGGCTGCCTGCCCGCCACCGCTTCCCTCCCGTTCCGAAACCCCGATTGGCCGCCCTCTCCCCGCGTATTTTATTGGCGGTCTGGCGCTAGAGCGAGCGCCCAGCTCAAGCTTTCAGTCCCTCGCCAGTCGGCACCGCCGCATCTGTCTCGTGCTCCGGCTCTCTGTCCCCTCACGGCCATAGCTCTTTCCGAGGGTGATATTGGAGGGAGAGGAGGGGAAGGCGGGAGTAGCAGGAAGGGGCGTTCTTGCCGTGGGCGGAGAAGATGGAGAACCTGAGGAGGTTCCTGAACCCGCTGGTGCTCAACCTGCAGAAGATGGAGCTGGAGCTCACCTGCCCCGTCTGGTGGGTATTTCCCTTGTGTCCTCTGCTTTTGCCTTTCAGTCTAGATGTCGGAAGCTCGAAATGTCATTTCTTATCGTCCAAGATCTCGGCGCGCCTAAGCTTAGCATGGCCGCGACAGCGGGAGCAAACTTAGCTAGAGCTAGATCCGGGCAAACTTGCGAGCTTTGATCCTTCTATTGTAACATGAGGGGATGGATGTATTCGTATACTGAACTTCTTGCTCGTCTGACGGTGAAAATTTCTGTTTCACTTGTCAGCCTGAAGTTGCTCACCTCGCCGACCACGCTGCCGTGCTACCACACATCCTGCAGGTGACGCCTCAACCGACGAGCGCTCGTCACCTTCCACTCATCTTGCCCTGCGAGTTGTGACGGCTGACAAGTTTGTTCCTTTTCTTTCAGCAAGTGCGCCCTTACACCGACTTCGAAAGGTTACAGCTGTGCCATTTGCAAATCAGGCTATTGTTCTCAAGGTACATGACGGCTTACTGAACTGTTTCAGAGTTCTGATTGACGCCTTGATTCTTTATTTGACCCCAGCCTTATTTGCAGATTTGAGGCCAGCTTCTCACCTTGAGTCGATAGTGAGCATTCACAGGAGCCTTAGCTCAACAGTCAGCACCATGGTTGAACAGCAGGATGCTCAAGTTAACATTCCTGGTATGTCCATTCTCGCAGAATATGAGCTTCAAGCACTGTCAATAACTAAGTAGTCTGTCAATGTTTTGATTGATGTGGCAAAATTTCTTTTTGTTCAGTTGTAAAGACAGCATCTCATGGAACACCAGAATCAGGAAACAGAAGTGGGGTGGCGGAGAAACCTGACCAGATGAAATCTTACAACCCTGTTGCTTCAAAGCTAGTATATAACCAATCAACTGGACCTGCATTTGGGAACATGGATGGTGTTCAAGCAAAAGATCCTGCATGTGAGAACAAAGCTGGTGCTGCAGCTGTTGCACCAACAGCTCTTGTGCAAAAGGGACATTCTGGGTCACAATCTTCTGATGGCCCTGGAGATTTGGATTGTGACAGCAATGACCTTGAAGGAGAACTGGTAAAATTATATTATATCTAGACTACCTCCCTTTTGCCCCTTTCTTTTTTTCAAAAGTTGTTTGGAAAAAATACCTTGTAGACTCACTCTTAAATGTGTGCTACTCTGTCAGATAACAAGCAGATCACCTCTTCAAACTGCACTGAAAAGAGAGTCAAATGTAATGGATGACCATACCAGAGAATTGAAGAAGCAAAAATCAAACGATCAGGTTCAAAGTAAGTCATTTCCTGCCTGAACTCTTTTCTGAATATGTGAAATGCAAGATGCTAATGTGATCTTGAACACAAATACAGGACAAACAACCATGGTCAATGCTTGGAAATGTGAGTTCTGTCATTCTTCCCAAGTCTCTGAGGTTGGTTTTGCAGAACTTAAACAAGAGTTGGAGTTTGTTTACTATTAGTTAGGATATGGTCTGCTGCTTGTTTCTTGTATACTCAAAGAATCTAATGTAAATTGTGATTTACAGTGTACTGGCCCTTTGTCACATTATCTGAATGGGGAGCCAATAGAAGCTGATCAAGCTTGGAAATCAAGTGTTCTACATGTCCATGAGAAATGTGTTGAATGGTATTTTCCTGGCAACTTTCATGATACTAATTCTGAATGAACACATACTTCATTTCACTGATTTGTACACATACTCCTATACAGGGCTCCTCAAGCATTCTTTACTGGTGACATCGCAAACAACTTGGAGCCTGAGTTGGCCCGTGCTTCTAAGATCAAATGCAGTGTTTGTGGCTTGAAAGGTGCAGCACTTGGCTGCCTTGTGAAGAGCTGCCGCAAAAGTTTTCATGTTCCATGTGCCTACAACATCAAAGGCTGCAAATGGGATCAAGTAAGTTTTGTTCCTTAAATCTGCATTGCCCATTGTGTACTAAGTGAAAATGTGTGCCCTTTTTGTGGTAAAATAAAATATTTGTTGGTTAACTCACTGAACAAATGTGATTTGCTCCAGGAAAACTTTGTTATGCTGTGTCCTACACATTCATCGAAAAAGTTGCCTTGTGAGAGATCAAAGTCAAAAAAGAAGGCCAAGTTACAGCAGTATGCCATCGTGCCTGTTATACATAACTCTGTTTTGCTATACCTGATTGTGTCTTCTGATAACCCCTCTTTGAATTTCACAGACCATCTTCTGACACTGATGATCTGAATTCACCCTCTCCAATGCAAATGGATGAACTTTGGACTGCCTCACCTTTTCTGACTAGTGAATGGGTGATATGTGGATCTGCCCTCATTGGCCAGGAGAGGGTAAATTGCTTGTTTGATATGTTCTTCATAATTAAAGTACTTTAGATCTTATTCAAATATCTAATGTGCCCTGAAATATTCATAAACTTCACAGGAAATCTTGGATCAATTTGAGTGTCGAACTGGCATCACAGTAACTAACACTTGGAGTTCGGATGTGACTCATGTGATTGCTAGTACAGATGAACGTGGGGCATGTGCTAGGACACTCAAGGTTCTCATGGCTATTTTAGCTGGGAAGTGGGTTCTCAATGTGAATTGTAAGTCCATTTTCTCTGAAGATCAGTAAACAGTAAATATAGTCAGGGCTAACTGAATTATGTATGTTATGGTCTGTCTTTGTCAATTGTGATTTTGGAGCTATCACAACTCAGGAAGGATAGTTCAACGCTTGTATCTGCTAGGTTGCTTTTGCTTAGACTGCCCTGTTCTGCAAATAAGTTATTCTAATGCAAATTTGCATTTGATATTTAGGGCTGAAAGCCTGTATCGAGGCTAGAAAACCAATCCCAGAAGAGCCATATGAGATCAGGTGTGATGTTCATGGCTCTATCAATGGCCCTCGCACAGGAAGGCTTCGAGCAATGCAGCAGGTTTGCAAATGAATTCTGGGATTAAATAAGCCAAATCATTGCTTCATTGTAACAATCTTGTTTGTATACTGACTGCATACATTTCTGCTTCTGTAGGCACCAAGCCTGTTTGCTGGGTTGACCTTCTATTTCAGTGGCCATTTCATGCCAGGATACAAGGCTAACCTTGAAGATTTGATTGCCGCAGCAGGGGGTTCCATTTTGGATAAGACGTCACTCTCTAGTACATCCTTGATTCTTTACAGCATGGAGCCGCCGCAAGGAAACAATCTTGACACCCTTGACACCATCAATAAGAGGATAGCTGAGGCTCAAGAACTGGCAGCCACAGTTGGCTGCAAAGCCATTCCTCATACATGGCTTCTGGATTGTATTGCATCATGCACAGTTGAGTTGAACGTGTAATGTTGTACTGCCTAGGTTCAAATTCAAACATACTGTAGGAATGTGATATCTGCTTTTTTTTTTTTTTTTTTTTCAAAAAAGGAGATCAGGATGTGATTGACATGTTGTCTTGATCCAAAATATCTTTTGATGTTGTAGCATGAAAGCGCAATTCGATTGGAATAAATAAACCTGTGTACTACCTCCAGTCAGCGTTACTGTCAGTGATGTCATTCACATGTTTCACCTACTGACAGGTGCAGTTGGTCTGATCTTTTTTTGTTGTATTTCTATCTAACGCCTTGTTCGGTTGGTGATTGAAATTCCAACTTTTTCCACTCTCTCTCCATCACATCAATTTCTACCCATATATATGGAAAGATTAAATATTAATAAAAAAAATAACTAATTACATAGTTTAGTTGTAAATCACGAGTCTTTTGAGCCTAGTTGGACCACGATTGGACAATATTTACCACAAAAAACGAAGTGCTACAGGAAATTCTAATCTCTCCAATATTTTTCAACTCTCTCTCCATCACATCAATTTCTATCCATATATATGGAGCATGAAATATAAATAAAAAAAATAACTAATTGCATAGTTGGGTTGTAAATCATGAGACGAATCTTTTGAGCCTAGTTGGGCCACGATTGGACAATATTTACCACATAAAAAAACGAAGTGCTACAGGAAAGGGTTGGAAAAATTCCAACCCCAACCGAACAAGGCCTAAGAAAAAGACGCACTTGTTACTTTGTTAGGTTAGGTTCACTCCAATTTCTTCTTGTGCTGATGCGGGGGAAAAAGAAAAAAAAAAAAAACACCAGGTGGCTGCCATCTGCACTGTCTGTTCCAGATCCAGCGCTCCAGCGCCGAATGGAGTTATTTGTTCACTGCTTCAGCAGCGGGAGAAAAAAAAAAGCCTGAAATGATAGTGGAGTGCATTGGAAACAAAGCAAACGGGATGGCTGAGCTCACTCAGGAGGTTGCTTCAGAAGTAGTTCACCAGCAGCAGCCAGGAGAGGAGAGGAGAGGTCCCCCTCACGCCCTCTTCTAGGCTGGGCTCTAGTCTCACCAGTCAGGCAGGCACCGCCCACCGGCGTCCTCTCCCTCTCCCTGGTGTCCCGTGAATTTGTTTTTTCGTCCACCAGACCATGATCCTGATATCAAAGCAACACTTGTACCTCTCTTCTCTCCTTTCCCCTTTTATTATTTGAGTTGATCCCTTTAAGGAGCCGCTGCTGGTCCTGCTCCTGGGCGCCGAAGCCGAACTGTGCCAACGCCATGGCGTTCTTCAGCAGTGGATCCCGTGTTCTGGTGGAAATCCTGACGAGGATGCAGAGGTGAGTTGCAGGTTATTACTCTTAGCTTCTGTAGTTTGCATGTAATAAGAAAACAGGAAGTCTGTAATCGGTAGCGCAATGGTTAATGGAGTAGCTCTCCCTGGCCATGAATCCATGATAATTCTGCACTCTGTTTATTAAAGGGTATAGTAGTAGTAGTAAATAGAAAACTGTAAAATTTCACTTTGAATAATATATATAGCGAGCAAATTCTTTGAAATCCCTGGACCTTGATATGTGTGCTCTGCTCACCGAAATCCAATGCGTGTTGTTGCAGCGCTGAAAGACCAATGCCTGTGGACCAGACGTTCTTCGAGTTTGGATCGATTCGATATCATGTGGAGGTACGTAACACCATTTCCAAAAGCACTTCAATTCAATTCGTCGCTGCAGCATCCCTCGGAAGAAACATGGCATGCATTGCATTGGCGAAGCACACGAAGAGTGATCATGCATGCATATATACACCTCTCTATATATGTATATATCCGCGTAAACAACCATGCATGTATGTTGTTGCAGGCTTCAGCGTCAGATCCGGAGAACGTGTTGCTGTCGATATCGACGCCACCCCTCTCCCACGAGGCCGGCGCATCTGCACCCTCGTCGTCGAGCGGCGGCGCCGGCGGCCAGCTGCCTGAGCTGACCCTGCAGGAGACGAGGAAGACGTATGGCAGGTTCGCGGAGATCGTGGAGCCGCCGAGGGAAGGGTACGTCCTGACGCTCAAGCTCAACTTCTCCGGCCTCACCCGGCCCAAAGGTACGCTAGCTGCTGTGTACGATCCAAGAACCCAGCAACGCAACGCTCGCTCCTGGGGCTTCCGATCCATCAGTTGGTTGATGGCAGCAATTGAAACATGCACATTTTGATCGCGCTCTGAATACATATACTGTATAGATCGCGCCAAGGCGATTAAGCAGGTGTCGCTGCTGCAATCCGTGGTGCTGAGCTCGCAGCTCAAGGACATGCTGGGGAGACTCGGCTCGTCGCCGGGCACGGTGAGGCTCGTGTACAACCAGAGGGAGCCCTTCTTCGTCACCAAGACGGTGCGTTCAATTTTTGTGCAATGCGCACAATCTGAAGCCTGCATCAATGCCAACAAACTGGGCCATGCATGCATGCAAATCTCGATCGCTAACAACAATGTCCTCCTGCATGCAGGCTGAGAAGGTAAACGCCATCTTCCCGATGCGCTTCAGGGACGACACGGACCTGGCCATCGCCACCTCCTTCTTCCAGGTGAGGTCGGTCGGTGTGCTTGCACGCACTGCATGTCTGCATCGCTGCAGGGGTGATGAACTTTGCATTATTAATTAATTGCAGGAGCTGCAGGAGGTCGGGAACTCGTTGGCGAGGGCGCCCAAGTGCAGCTGGTCGCCGATCCCGCCGCCGGAGCTGCGCGGGGAGAGCGTGCACCACCTCACCACCAACGGCGGCTTCGTCTCCTTCGGTACGTGCTCGCTCCCTTTTGTCTTGTCGCGATCGGGCCGTGTGGCTCCCCACTAGTAGTGGGCCGGGCTGCTTCTTCACTGACGCCTCCTTTTGCCTCATCGCCCGCTTGGGCCCCCCGGCCGGCCCGCATGTGCTGCAAGCAGGCGTGCTGTCGCGGCACGTGAGGGCGAAGCGGGCCGCCAAGACGGCGTGGATCCTGCTCAACTTCCAGGCCTTCGTCAAGTACCACATCAAGGTGAGTACTGAGCGAGTTCCTCTGCCACATGCCACTGGCGGCGGCGGCACTGCCAGCGCCCAACGCTCAACCGCCCACCCGATCCCGTCGTTCTCTTCCGCTTCCCTATCCTCCATTACATACAGACAGAAAGAAACAGCGTGGCTGACGATCGACGACGCATCATGCCCCATTTGTTTGCAGTGCACCCGGCGGCAGGTCCAGAGCCGGATGCGGGAGCGGCTGGAGACCCTGACGGAGGCCGTCCAGAACGCGAGGACGACGACGAATAATAGCGACGACAAGAAGCGGTCGTCACAAGGACAAGGTACGTCTTGCTCGCGAACGACCTCGGCGCTCGGCGGGCCCATCGATCCCATGCGTGCTTGCAGAGAGTGTGCACACGCCTTGTCTCGAAATTAGGAAGGCCGGCCTTGCGCAGTTGTGCGTACCTGGACGTGTCACGTGTGGGACGCCGAGCTAGGACGACGAGACCGATCATGTGATGTGATCATTCGTCGCGGTGTACGAGAAATTAAAGAAGCGGACGCGATGGATGCATGAAACGAAACCCATCCGCCACGCTCCAGGCCGGGAAAATGCCATTTTTCAGTCTCAAGATAGTCATGCATGTTTTTTTGTCAAAACAAGGCAGTCACTCACCGGATCCCCCTGTTTGGTTCGCGTCCGCGCGCGCCTAGCTTCCGCGTCGCAGTTTTGGCGCTTGTGTGGCCACAGCTTGCCAAAAGTTCAGCCGTGGAAACCTTGTTCGTGGACGTGGGAGCTTAGCAGCCCGAAACGTGGAACGTGGCCACGTTCATTTTCCTTCTATGAATGTCCACTTCTTCAGTTCGGGAACATTTACATTCCCACGTTATATAAAATAATAGCACCAAATTCCGTTCTCGTTCCACATTTCTGTTTTCGTGTAGGAACATACACGGCTGCTAAGCGTGGGACAGGACAAAACTGATCACGTGGTCAGTCATATGTGTAGCTAGCTAGCGTGCTACAGTTGTACGAGAAGCCGACACGATCGATAAAAACCCATCCGCCACCCGCCCGGAAAATGCCATTTAGAGTCTCAAAGAAAATCATGCATGAAACAGGGAAGCATAACTACTGCAGTTCTGCACCATGCGTACAAACAGTGAAACATGCATCTTTGGCGATGCAAGCTATTTACTTCCCTGGATCTCTTCGGTCAGTAGGGAGACGGATAGCAGAAAAAGGCAGAAACAACCCCCCCCCCCCCCTCTTTCTAACGTGCACACGAGAACGGGCTCGTAGCCCGGTGGTAGCGTACTCCGGTGGGAGTGCTACCCGCCCAAGTTCGATTCCTGGGTGAATCGAATTTGGGTGTCTCACCAGGATTTACTCCTATAAATAAACAGTCTCTACCTGAATATATTTCAGGCGCATGCCTCTCACGCGTGAACCAGCATTGGGGGAACGCGACGCGCCTGGCCGCGCCACGGAGTCGGTGGATTCGGTGATCTCAAGAAGGACGCGGTCTTAGTCTGTGTAGTTGTAGGTCTGTTTGTATACGAGTGGTGTGTGTGTGTGTGGTGTGTAGAGTGAGTGTGCGTGTGTATAAACAGATACTACAAACCGTGCACCTGGATGAGATGCAAATCAAAAAAAAAAAATGCACTTGCTAGCCACATACTCCCTCCGTCCCCCCTTTTATTTGTCGCCGCCTTCCCCGAGACACAAATACCGGCAATTTTAATAAATAATAAATATCATCAATTAGTATCATAATTAATATCATCGGAAAGATCTTTGGATCTAGTTTTTTAACAAAATTATTTGAAGATATAAATATTGTACGTATTTTCTATAAATCAAGTCAAACTTGTGGCACGCATCCCACGGCGACAAATAAAAAGGGACGGAGGGAGTATCATCAAGACATCAAATGTAACGACGACACGGCACAATGAATGCATGCACGTAGTGCTCGACAATATTTGACGTTTGCGTACTAATGGGAATGGGATATGTCCGTCTTCAACAATATGCTCAATCTTTCAACAATTTCTGAGAAGAATATATACTATCTCATTAGAATCTGTTATTATGAAAAACGAGCGACAAGTGGCTAATGATCCAACAACCACAATCCTGTGCTATGCTGCAGTTGCGAAGAAGAGGAGCAAGAGACGGCTCGTGAGCCTGGCGAAAGCGAGCAAGAAGCTGCACAAGGGTTTCGGGGCCGTCCTGGACAAGATGAAGCGGCTGCGGCAGAGGATCAGGGTGAAAGGCCTGGATCGGCTCCGGCGGCAGTTCCGGTGCCGGTGCTTCGCCGTGCCTAGGCGGCTCCCCGCCGCCGCGGCACCCCGCGCTCGCGGCAGGAAGGAGCACAGATACCACAAGCTCGCCGAGTAAATCTACCAAACCTTGGTCGTCGTCGACGTCGAGTCTTCTTTTAGTAATTGGAGGCACGCATGGCGAGCTTATGGCGCTCCGCTATTATACCAAGCATATATCGAGCGCACAGAAAGAGTTTCATAGCGTTTGGTTGAGGGGAATATAACGGCACATGATTACATGTGTACTTTCTCTGTCTTAAATAGGAGTTATTCTCATTGTAAAAGGTCAATAATTTTTAAATTTAACCAAATATATTTAAAAATATCAGTATTAATGATATCTAATTAGTATCATTAGATATTAGATAAATCATTAAATATTTTATTTATAGAGACCTTTTTTAAGGAACAGTGGCAGTAACAAATTGTGTTGTCATGTGTTTGTTTCGGCCACCTCGGTAAACATGTGCCGCGTAATATGATATACAGTTCTGCGCCGGCCTGCTGTGGCTCCATTGGCGCACGTAGTAGAGCATAAAAGGTAGAAGTAGAAAGCAACCTTGCTATTTCCTTCATCCTAAATTATAAGACGTTTGATTTTTTTAACTCAAGTTTGATTATTCGTCTTATTTAAAAAAAATTATACAAATATTGCTAAATTTAAGTTATTTTTGAAGAACTATCATTAATAAGGCAAGACACAATAAAAGAAGTGATGTTTTTCAAAATTTTTTGAATAAGACGAATGAATTGTCAAAAGAAAGTCAAACGTTTTTAAATTTAGGATGAAGGGAGTATATGCTATTTGCTACCACATCATCAAATGGAACGAGGAGGAGGAGGACACACCATCATGAATGCATACATAAATACTCCCTCTGTCCCATGGACTTTGTTGTTAAAACCGTGTCTCCCTCACAAATACGCTTCCCGGATGACATACTCCGTAGGGACGGAGGGAGTAATACTCAACGATATTTGAGGCCTTGTCGTCACAAGGTACATAAAGTGCGTTTCTCGCGCGCTCCAGCTGCTCGCGCCATGCGTGCATCTTGCAAGTTGGTCCCCAGAATGTTGTACGCCCTTTCTCGTCTCGTCGATCCGTGGAAACTTAGTCGTGGACGTGGGAGCTTAGCACCCCGAAACGTGGAACGTGGCCACGTTCCTTCCATGAATGTCCACTTCTTCAATTCGGGAACATTTACATCCTCACGTTATAATAGCACCAAATTCCGTTCTCGTTCCACACATTTCTGTTTTTGTGTAGGAACATATGGCTGCTAATTAAGTGTGGGACAGGACAAAACTGATCACGTGATCAGTCATATGTATAGCTAGCTAGCGTGTTACAGTTGTACGAGAAGCCAACACGATCGATAAAAACCCATCCGCCACCCGGCCAGAAAAATGCTAGTTCATTGCATAAAATTTTTTTTTCCTATCATATCAAATGTTTGGTTACATGTATAGAGTATTAAATATAGTCTAAAAAATAACTAATTGCACAGATTGCGATAACTTTGCGAGACAAATATTTTAAGTCTAATTAGCACTACTACAATAATATTTTTGGAGGCGGGCAAAAAGGATTTTCAGAGACGGTTTTTGCAACCGCCTCGGAGCGAAGGTCACGGTAAATGTGGCCATTAACCGAGGCGGTTGCACGCCCGCCACGGTTAATCCGGGAAAAAAAAAAAAAAAAAAAGCCCAGATCCGGCCCTTATCGGGCCTCGATCTGGGCCTGGCTCGCCCGGACCCGGCCGCCGCCGCCACTGCCGTTGGGGTAGAGCTCCCCGCCTTGGGGGTCCACGGATAGATCCTGCCTCCCAGATCCGACGTCGGGAGCCGCTACCAAGCGCCGGAGCCCTCGTCCCCACCTCCTTCCGCGCCGTGGTGGAGCAAGGAAGGGAGGAGACCCCAACGCGGGCTGGATCCGCCCGCCGAGCCCTCATCCCAGCGGATCCGCGCCATGGTGGAGCAGGGAGGGGAGGAGGCCATGGCGAAGGCCGGATCCGCCGCCAGCGCCCTCCATCCCACCGGATCCACCGCTAGAGCCCTCGTCCCCGCCGGATCCGCGCCATGGTGGAGCAGGGAGGGGAGGAGGTCGCGGCGCGGGCCGCATCCGCCGCCGGAGCCCTTGTCCCCGCCGGATCCTAGAGCCGTGGAGGGAGGGGAGGAGAAAGTGAAGCGAGGAGGCCGAGGCACGGGCCGAATCCACCACCGCCGAGCTCCATCCCACCGGGTCCGCTGCCGAGCGCGCTCCCACAGGATCCGCCACCGGGAGAGGAGAGGGAGCGGCTTGTGCTCGCCTGCTCGAGATGAGGGAGAGGGAGCGGCGCGGTGCCGCCGAGCGAGTGGGGACAGGGGGAGGCGCGGGCGGCGCGGCGCCGGGAGAGAGGGAGAGGGAGCAAAAGTGATGGAGAGAAGAGAGAGAGGGAGTGAAAGGAAACCCTAGCTCCTTGTATTTAGGCCTTGTTCACTTTCCATGAAACTTGCAACTTTTTCCACTCTCTCTCTATCACATCAATTTTTACCCGTATATATGGAGCACTAAATGCAAGTAAAAAAATAACTAATTACACAGTTTAGTTGTAAATCACGAGACGAATCTTTTGAGCCTAGTTGGGCCACGATTGGATAATATTTGTCAAATACAAACGAAACGCTACAGTGCAGGGAATACAACTTTTTCACGAACTGAACAAGAAGGCCTTATATCATAGACGGCTATCGGGCCTTGTCTGGGCCTGTTGGGCCTCAATCTTTTCCGAGACGGACAATATAAGGTGCCCGCCTCCGTAGAAACCACCAGCCACCCCGACCTAATTCATGATGAGCCCACCAACTTCCTGGCGAGAGCTCAAGTTTTTGATCAAACCAATCCATTGACACAAACGGTTCTCCCAGTCTCGACGATTCACGATAAAATAACTATTATTCTTTTAAGTTAACTATTATTTTAAATTAGCCGCCATGGTGAAATTGGTAGACACGCTGCTCTTAGGAAGCAGTGCTCAAGCATCTCGGTTCGAATCCTCTCTTCTCGAGAATCCATACATCCCTTATCAGTGTATGGAGAGCTATCTCTCGAGCACAGGTTGAGGTTCATCCTCAATGGGAAAATGGAGCACCTAACAACGCATCTTCACAGACCAAGAACTACGAGATCAATGTATTTACCGCGGTGGTTACGTTAGAATGACCGTCTCGGTTAATCGGTATTAACCGAGGCGGGCTTTTTAAGTTGTCCGTCTCGGTTAATCAATTTTACGAGGCGGTTTTTTGCAACCGCCTCGGTTAATAGAAAACGTCCGCCTCGGTTAATAGTTAGCATTAACCGAGGCGGTTAGAAATTGTGCCCGCCTCCGAGGCCTATTCTCAAGCGCCTCCTAAAAGATTTTATGTAGTAGTGTAGTCTATGATTTGATAATGTGGTGCTACAGTAAACATTTGCTAATGATGAATTAATTATACTTTTTAGATTCATCTCGTTGTTTCCTTGCAAGTTCTGTAATTTGTTTTTTATTAGTATCTGAAAATCCCTTCCGATATCCCTCCGACATTTCGATGTACCGATAAAAAAAACATTTCGATGTGACACACAAAAATTTTTCACCAACTGAACTAAACACCGACGCATAAAACCGATGCATAGCTACTGAACTAAACACCCATGCATGAAACAGGGATGCATAGCTACTGCAGTTCTACTACGCCATGCGTACAAACAGTGAAACATGCATATTTGGCGATGCAAGCTATTTACTTCCCTGGATCTCTTCAGTTAGTAGGGAGACGGATAACAGAGAAGGCAGAAGCAACTTTTTTCTTCTTTCTAACGTGCACTTGCTAACCACATCATCAACACATCATCAGATGTAACTACGACACGGCATCATGAATGCATGCATAGTGCTCGACGACATTTGACGTTTGCCTCCTGATGATATGTCCGTCCTCAATATGCCCAATCTTTCAATAATTTCTGAGAAAAAAAAACTATACCAAAATCTGTCATATACTGTACTTCTCATATACTACGAGAAACAAACGAAGTGGCCGGCTAATGACGCATCCACAATTAATCCTGCTGCAGTTGCGAAGAAGAGGAGCAAGAGACGGCTCGTGAGCCTGGCGAAAGCGAGCAAGAAGCTGCACAGGGGTTTCAGGGCCGTCCTGGACAAGATGAAGCGGCTGCGGCCGAGGATAGGGTGAAAGCCTGGACCGGCTCCGGCGGCAGTTCCGGTGCCGGTGCTTCGCCGTGCCTAGGCGGCTCCCCGCCGCGGCGCCCTGCGGTCGCAGCAAGAAGGAGCACAGATACAATAAGCTTGCCGAGTAAATCTACCAAATCTTGGTCGTCGACGTCAAGTCTACCTTTAGTAATTGGGAGCATGGCTAGCATATGGCGCTCCGCTATTATACCAAGCATATATCGGAGTGCACAAAAGAGTTTCATAGCCTTTGGTTGAGGGGAAATATGACGGGATATGATTACACATGTACTTTCTCGAAAAAATTAAAAAAAAAAGAAAGCGTTATTCTCGTTTTAAAAGCTCAATAATTTTTACTAAATATATTTAACAGAATATCGCTATTAATGATTTCTAATTAGTATCATTAAATAAATCATTAAATATATTTTAATAATATTATTATTTAAAAAATATAAATAGCGCAATTTTCATAGTGACCTTTTTTTAAGGAACGGTGGCAGTAACAACTAACAAATTGTGTTGTCATGTGCTTGATTCGGCCACCTCGGTAAACAAGTGCCGCGTAATCTGATATACGGGCCAGTGGAACGTCGGCGGCAGAGCAGTTCAGTCTTGTGGCCGTGCAATCGAGGCAAACCCTGGCGTTTTGCATCTTCATTCACGTGGGCACACGAGCTGCTCAAAAACTCCCCACTGCCGAGGACGCGAGAGCAGCGAAAGCTTTTTTCATCCCACTAGTGCAAGGCGCGCGCCCGGGGGTGCAACGAAATTTATGTGTGAGCGAGCAGTAAGAGATAATCCAAGCTAAATTAGTACGCAGCAAACTGAACCTTCCCAACAGTGTCTTCTAAAAAACGGAATTGCTTTGGACATATATCGCAAAGTTGTTCGGCCTAATTAGCAGAGGCACTCGTGTATGCTGCTGGCCTGGTCAATTTTAATTTCAGTAACAAAGCCAAACTTGCTGAGTTGTATGGGTAAAGGACTAAGTAAGTAATCATATAACCTGAGAACACATAATATACTGTGAACATCTTACATGAAGCCCCTAGTCTAATGAAAAGAGAAGAAAAAGTAAAAGCTTTTTTTTTTGAAAGCAAGAAAAAGTAAAAGCTAGTTTGGAGCATCCAAGTATTTTCATTGGCCCAATGCAATAGAACCCAAGGCCTTCTGTTACGTGCTCCTCAGAAAATAATATTTTAGTGATGCAGCCACTGCAAATTCAGATGTTCTCTAAGCTGACAATCAAAATTATTCATGGACTTATCTAATAATAAAATTTAGCAAAATAACATCGTGCCTAGTGACGACAATCAAACTTAACTTTGAGAGGTATATATAACAAACTATACCTGACGATGTACGGTATCTAATAACAAACTATACTACCTGACATTGTACAGTATATCTATTTAAAGCAGTTCTTTTAGACTTTCTATTTAAAGCGTTGAGAGGTACCCATCCGTCCCTTAAAAAATCATTCTCGCTTTCCAAATAATCAACAAAATTTAACTTTTGACCAAATATATTTAACAAAATATTGAGATTTATGCTACTTAATTAGTATCATTAGGTAGATCATTGAATACACTTTCATAATAAACTGATATTTGGAAATATAAATATTACCCGTATTTTCTATAAATATAGTCAAAGTTGAGAAACTTCGACAAGTACGATTCCTGTAGTGACTCTTTTAAAGGGACGGAGGGAGTGAAAACTATTGTATGGGGTGCCCATTTAAATGCAATCAGGAGGAATTTCCAATAATTTGGCTAATGTTGGCCTAATTAATGTCTCCAACACAATCTGGCCACATGTCGATGGATGCATGACCTGATATCGCAGTTGTCACCCCTACCCTAATTAATAGAGTAATTGTTGTCTTTGTCGTGCAGATCAACCACTACTTCATATTAGTTGGGAAAGACCAAGTAAATTGGATTAACGTGAACAAAGTTCTGGTTCAGTATTGATAACTGAAGGACCGAGAGTGGCGACCAGAGGGGGGTGAATGGGAGCCTAAAATTTCTTTCGAAACTTTCGACCAAGTGTCCCAAATTCAACTCCCAAAACGAACACACACGCAATCGATAAATCCCGAGCCAACGGGTGACTGGGTACCTAAGGAGATATCCTAGAGGCACAGCGGGACTATCAAGAGAGACCAAAGACAAGTCCAAGAAGAATCGGGCGAAAACTGCGTGGACCGGTTGGAGCAGAATTTTCGCCGAAAGACCGAATTTCCGGTCGCACCGAATTTCCGGTCACCGAACTTCGGTCTTTTACCGAATTTCCGGTCCCGGCACCGAATTTCCTGGCTCGACACCGAACTGCTCTCCTCAAACGCGCGCACTCGAGCTACAACCTTGGACCGAACTTCCGGTGGATGACCGAACTTCCGATAGAAACAACCCGAAACAAGAACGGCGCCCGAAAATCGCCTCCTCACTTCGATCTTTCGATTGATGGCTCAAATCTTCACCAACCGCTACGAAAACTTGGTGAGCATGATCATAAAGTAGTAGGGAAGCTACCTCTAAGAGGTCATCGCCCAATTTAGAGCCAATCAACGAGAAATCGAACGAGAACGAAGAACACGAGCAAAACCGGGCGTCCACCGAAAATCGTCTCGATCTCCTTGCACAAGAGGAATTGGTGAAAACCCTTCGGTGGAAGTGTTCTTCTCTTGGCAAGGATCAAGCAAAGAAGAAACGGTGCGCAAAAACGATCGATCACAAATCGAGAAATCGCAAGGGGAAGATTTTGGGAAAAAAAAAGGAAAACTCAAGAACGCGAAGGACAAAACGCGAATCGATGCAAACAACTCAATGATCGACTCCACGAGGAAACATGGAGGATTCGGGACCTCCATTCCCTTCACACGAGTTCGATTACACTAATGAATGATTAGTGGACCTCTCCCACTCAAGCACTCTAGAGGAAGGAGAACCTAGAAAATGAAGAAAATGAGCAAATGAAGAGGTAGGGGAGATGGGGCTCCCTCCACCTTACTTATCGACCGGGCTTATTTCATTTTTCCAGCTTTTGCCCCCGACACAACTCCGAGCGAACCGCCTAGCCCTAGGGACACTGCGGTCCAACTCGAACCGACTCGATGCAATTCTTGATCCGACGGCCACCGCGCCTTCTCACCGGTAGCTTCGCCTCGACGCGAACTCCCCGATGCCGCCACGTGCCGTCCGTCCCGCCTCGGGACCTCCGCCAGGTTTTGAGGCTCAACCCGTAAACCCGCCGGTGGTTTTGAGGCCCAAACCACCGAAACCCTCCACCGTTGGTTTTGAGGCCCAAACCAACAAACCGGCCCATGTCCTTGCACTTGTCGAAGCCAAGTGCCAAAGAACGCGATCCCGCCCCGGCGATTCCGGTCCCTCAGTCCCAAGTCTCGATGCGTCCGCCCTTTCACCGCTCCCGGTCCATTCGGCGCGGCCCCCGCCATCACTTGACCTTCACCTCGCCGTCGGCCACCGCCTCCATGCTCAACACCTGTGCAACACAAGCCAAGGTACATGTGGAACTCGTGGCTTTCACCACTATCGGTAGCACCCCATCCGAGATGCTAGTAGTTGAATCAATCACTCATCATCACAAATTTGAACCACAAGTATGAACCTTGTGTTCGCAATAACCCTGAACATACATCAGATCCGCGGCACTACCCGATATCAGTTGGAGAAGACAAATTAAATTGGGTTAATGAGAAAAATATTGGTCAATACTGGTAATTGGTAACTGTAACACCTCTGGTGTTACGTTAACCTAAACCCACCATGTCATCATATTATGCATTAAGCATCATATTTATTAACTCAATGATAATACCATTAGCATATAATCATATGCATCATCAAGTTGATCACCGAGTATTAAAGTGCATTAGTGCATTTCATGGTATAATAGTCTTTTCGGGATTCATACTTGGTCTTGCATGTTGAGCATGTTTTGAGATGTTAATTATGCTTAATGATCATTAGTATAGCTTGATAAGCTTGTTAATTAAATAAAATGAGTTTACATTTTTAGGTTGGTTGAGTTCTTTCATGAAGGGTGTTTTATCAATGTCATGATAATCACTTTTCTTTAACTTACATGTTTAATTTTGTTTATAAAAGTAACCAACTTTGGCACCATTTCAAAGTATGAACTTTGTACTTTGAAAGTATGCCATTGGTTGGGTTTGAAAAGTATCACAACACCATTAATTAATTGCCCAAAGATTCAATTTGAAAATCCTTTTCAAAAGCTTGAAATTCAAAGAGTTTTTACCCCTTTCTCAATTTCATCTCAAAATATTCAAAATTTGGGAAAACTCCAAAAATACAGTTTGTGCATCTCTTTGAGCTCTACAAATTTGGTAAATAAAGTTTCTCAAGTTTTTTTAATAAAATATGAAGTAATTTTAAAAGTTCTTTAAATTGAATTTATCCCCTTTTTGATTTTAAACTCCAATTCAAAAATTATTCAGTTTCATGAAAAACCTTCTAATGAAAGTTGTAGATCTTGAAAAATGGAACAATTTTTATTTTTCGAGATTTTCATCTTTTATTCAAAATTTGAAAGTAATTTTGAAATCCCAAAAGTTAGAATTTAAACCCTTTTTTTCAAATTCAAGTTGCAGTTTCAAAAATATTTAAAATTTGATAAAAACTTGTTTAATAAAAGTTGTAGAGCTCATTATTTTGCATAGCTTCTATTTTGGAAAATTTTCAAGTTCTTATACGCTTTTTGGAGTAATTTTGCAAAAGCGGTTTCTTTTAAAAGAGAAAAAAGAAAAAAGGGAGGGAGAGCTACAGTAGCCGGCCTATCCCTCATCGCCACCGGCCGCTTTGCCGTGCGTGCCGCCCCCATACCCGACCATCCCCAGCGCGTTGCCACGCCGTGCACAGCCTCCGCAGGCTTCACCCGTGAGCTGGTCATCGACTAGAAGCACCGCTGCCTCCTTTTTATACCCCAAGGCGGCCAGAAGTCGCCTTCCTTCTCCTGCAGTCCGCCCGCCCGCGGTGCCTACTGCGCCGGCCCGAAATTGTCGCCGTCGCTCGTCTACCGCCTCTCTCCTCACACCCACAGAACCACACCGCTTGTGCACACCGCCTGAACCCACCCTCTTCAGCTTTATCGGCCGGAATCGGCCGTCAAGGCCATTCGTCGCCGCCGTCGGCCTCGGTAGCCGTGACCGCTTCGCCTTTGCGGCCAGGCCGCTCGGGTATGCCTCACGCCGAGCCTGCTAGCGCTCGACCTCGCAGTAGCCTCGCGGTGCTCATTGGCCCCTCCACTTAGTCGCTGCTGCACGGACCGAAGGCAGCGATGGCGCCGCCCGTGGAACGCCGTTGAAGACCACCTCCACCATGGCGGCCGCCGGCCTAGGCCAGTTCGGTCACCGTCGTTCAGGCCAAGGGCACGGCGGGTGCGCCGTGCGCCGAGCCTCTGCTAGCCCGGGTGGCCGCCGTCGGCCAGCCTCCGGCCACCATCGCCCAAGCCCCGGCCACTCCGCTTCCCCCCCTCTATCTATGCCGACGAGAGAAGGAAGAAGATGGGGCGGGCCGGTTGTCGATGAGAGAAGGAGAGGGAGGTGGAAGCCAGGCCGCCTCGGGCCAGTTGGGCTGTGCCCCAAAGAGGCCCAGCCCGTCAATAGTTTTGATCTTTTGCTATTTTCGAAAAAGGTGAAAAAGTGCGGTTTTAGTTATTTCATAATTAAATACTCGGGCAAATAAAAATATGAGAAAAATATGTGTGTGATCCTTATGATTTGTAGTTTCATAGAAAAATATGTTTGCAACATGTTAAATGCTTTTGTCATGTTTAATAATTGCATTTTAATTAATAAATGCATAGTGTTTGATTTTTGTAGAATAGTGTATAAATCCAAAAATCATGAAATTTTAGGGTTAAACTTTTCATGTGAAAAGTGACCTCCACCAAAATTTTGGTACTGTTTTTGAAGAAGTTTAGTTTAATAACTAATTTCCACCTTGTTTATTGACCACAAAAATGATTAATAAAATAACTATGAGTTAATTAGTTTTCTAATTAAAATATTGAGTGATTTGTGGTATTGTTTGAAGACCCTGGATCAGCAACCCTCCCTAGTCCATGGTATGATCATACATGGTTTATAGATAGTGTTGCCTATATGTTTAATAATTAATAAAATGGCTTAAGTAGTTTATAAACGCTTCACTTAGGATTGTTTTTCTTTTTCGTATTTACTTGAAGACCCTGAATCATTACCCCTCTCATGATTCATGGCTTGGTTGTGTAGTATTAGATTAGTAGTAGTCATCCTAACATGTGTAGTAGTAGTTAAGTAATTAGCAAGTTTAATTAGTGGCTTTCAACAACTGTAAAAATGGTTAATAGTCTTAGTAGTTCTTAATCATCATTAGGATTGATTGACTTTGGGATTGAGTGATGACTCTAGGTCATTAACCCTAATGACCTTCGGCAATTTCTTTACGTTGATTGTGTTGCGCTATCCAATGTCGTCGCAAATGTTAATTTTGATTTCTTGATGCAACTTTACCGTGAAGGAAAGTTGTACTCAAGTTAATAAAGAGTTATGTTGTTTCATCTATGTTGCATATCATGCATCATGTCATGCATTTCATCATACTTAGAATGCATCATTTGTTTACGTATAGTTTACGTGAGAGCGAAGGATCGCGATGGTCAAGCTTCAGAGAAGATTCGTGTTGATCCAGTCTAAAAGAGGTGAATCCACTGAGGATGTCGACTCAACACTAACAAGTTAACCTTCTCTGTAACGCAGGCAAGCCCCGGATGCATTCAGACCTTTCCTTGTATTTCGAAAAGCTTTATATTTTATGTTGATGATATGATGCATTAGGTGACAGGAGTTGTGTGATATCCTACTTTGATGCATTTATCATACCTTGATATATATCCTAGATACCTGTTTTGATTTTAAAAAATGTTAGTATATGCTTAGCTCTGCTAATAGCATAGGCCTTATGAAATGTTTTTTAAAGGTGTGATAACTTATTATTTTGAGAAAGTGATAAAACCTGATGTTTCTTGTTGGTACCCTTCACTTTGATCGGGTCAAGGGTATGCAACAAGGACATGATGAGTAAATCGAGATGTCGGTGGAGTGACTTGCACCAGGATAGGCTAGTGCCCTGGTGTAGTGTCGTCCACTTGTGTCGGTTAAGGACCGTCCGTTGTTTGGCCCTGGGATCATGAGGTTATTGGATAGTACTAGTCGCATGCTAATGGCGGTAAGCTCCACTTGGACTATCCATGACGAGAACGGAGAACGGAAAGTAGCATTGTACCCATCCTACGAGCGCACCGTCAACGTACTGACGGCGTAGGGAGGTGGTGTACTGTACTCTCACGGCTAGGACCCGTTCTGGTATGGAGAAATTCAAGCGTTTTGTTGATATAGGTAAGATGTTTGGTCCTGTATACATCGTGTGGCTAGGAAGCCCCAGCTGGGTATATAAAGCGGTTCGAATCGTCGGTGCTCCACGATATGGGAGACTTGATCCTAGCTCCGGCATCGTAGTAATAATGGAAGTTGCTGAGATTGGAAAGTTTTGAAATCGTTCCATGGTTGACAAGTGATTGTTATAATAAGGATCAGCATTAGTCGCTTTTCCGCAAAGGTGTCCTTGATTCTTGCTAGAGCCTTACCTTGATTCCCATCAACCAGCATTCCTGAGTCTTCTCCCCATTTTTCTGTCGGGTAAGTCTTGCGGAGTACTTTTGTACTCAGGGTTTGCTTGACCCCTGTTGCAGGTACTAACTGTTGCTGCTAAGTTCGGTCATATCAGTGGGCTTGGTATGATCGAATATCTCCCACCTGAGGTGTTCTCCTGCAGGTGTTCTATATCCCCTTCTTACTTCCGCAAACTCAGTTAAATTTTGTTTAATTAAACTCTGATCAAGTGTAGTCATATCTTTTATAAATCTTCCGCTACTCTGTTGTATTTGAATAAAAACGATTGTAATACTACAATATCTTGTAAGAAGTCGATCTTGGAGAATCGTGGTGTTATCGGGGTTTCACCCGACAGAGCATTCTAAGTTATGTGGTACACAAGCATAGCCGACAGAGGTCTTAGGGACAATGTCAGGTGCTTGTGGGCCATATAATTTAGAAGGTTCTGCCACAGTAACTAGGAGGCATAGACCAAACCCTAGAATAACAATCCAAGTCCATGTGATAAGAAAAATTAGATAGACACGAGAGCACCTGAGACTACTCTGATTAGTCGATTGCAGCACTGCCGGGTCCACTGGCACCGAGGGCACCCATCATGAATGGCCATATCAGGTGAGGAAAGAGGGAGAGAGAGTGCGCATCGGGGGAGGGGGAGGGCAGGCTGTTGCGCCCACCAGCCAGCCCGCCATACATACAGTGTGGCACCACGCTAGAGGGCGGCAAGCATAGGGGCCCGACGGTGCGCCGTCCCACGCGTGGGGGAGGGGATAGGCGCCACTAGCCGAGCGGCTAGGGTGGTGGGAACAGGGGCGGGCGCGCGAGCGGTGGAGGAAATGTCCTGAAAGAGGAGTCAGGTGTGGGAGAGAGAGAACATGGTGGGGTTTCTTTTTCTAAGGAGAAGCCAGAAGCGTCGGGAAGGAGAATTGGAAGTTGGATATATATTTTTTTTAGTGGATTCAGACGAGAAGCGAGAGAAGCAGAGAAGAAGCGGGAGAAGCCAACAAGAAGCACGAGAAATGGTTTCCGTCAAAATTCTGCTTCAAGCGATCTAGTCCATCGAATCCAAGATTGGATGATTGAGCGAATTATGTTTAGCGAATTATGGTTGACGTGGACAAAGGTTCTCACAAGGAGCCACGCCAACTTTGTAGGTTTAAACATTACCAGAATGAACCAAACGAAGGCTGTGATTTGATACATCGTTTACGGTTCCAATGTAATTTGTCAATCAGACAGTAAAAGTTTTTAGTCCCTCTCTTCTTCACGTGACACCTAATGCTAAGCTTAGAGCTGGCTATGAACACCCTTTAAGTATCCATGCTTCAGTGTTGTTGCATTTGTGCTATTTTTAACTTGTACCTTTAAAATGTGACTACAAACAAACATATTCTTTATGTATAGTATTTGTGTGGGTATTACTGTACATCCTAATTACAATAGTAGTAAAATCATTCGGGAAATTGAGTGCTATACTTACTGTATATAATATCAGTCGACAGTCTGTTTTTAGTTCACTCAAGGTTACCTAACTCGTGGACAGATCTAACAAATATTCTATTACTACTATCCTCAGCAAGCACAATTCTCAAAAGAGCTGGATTTTTATATTATACTCTATGGAGGTGTTTTTTGCGAAGTCCTACAGTCCCAGCCTCCCAGGCTCCCTGCACCCTGCATATAAAATGCGAGGGGACCTTGAAGCCCTTACCAACATAGCACAGCAAGCTAGCTGAGGCTTGAGGGAGAGGGGGCTGCTTATCCCAGGAAGAAAACAAGGTCTCCTTCATCACCATGGCAACACGCCCGGGACCTTTAACAGAATGGCCATGGCAATGGATGGGGAACTTCAAGGTACGCAAAGCTACCGATTTACACATATCCGTGTTGTCTTAACTTCACTGTTTCTCTCAAATGTTTCACTGTTTTAGGTTTCAGATTTTGACAGACGGAGATAGTGTTCCTGTTCTTTAGCTAATGATGTGGCCACAAGGGTCAATAAGCACAGCTAATAGAGTATAATGAAATAAGAAACCAAACAAATTGTTTCATGATTGCTTTATGATTGAGCAGTCGGCTTCTAAGGTTGAGATTCTGCATCAAAGTAGCAAAGTAGAGCTAGAAAAGTGGTATGGTGGTGGGGTGGGGTGGGGGCAAGTTTGCTGTGTTGCAAAAGACAATAACCGCAGTGAACTATGCTGCACATCCAACAAATATACTTGCATTCATTCTAGCCTGTATAGTGGTTATAGACGCATAAGACACATACTTCCTAGCTTATTGATTTTATTGCCATGGTTTATTTAAGATAGTTTTGGCCTGATTCTAGCTTATTGGTTTTGCTGACACGGTTTTGAATTAGTTGTGACATGATTTTGGTTTTGAGTGACCTTTTCACAGTATAGCATGGTCAGTTTCATAAAATGGTTGAGAACACGACGGAAGGATGCTGATTAGGTCACCGTTTGGCAACTTCCATAGTGAAGTGCACTAAGACTGACCGCACCGGCGCACGGTACCCCATCCGGAACGGCGCCATGTCACCTTCTCCGGATGGGAAGGTGTGCAGCGGCGTACGCCACCGGGCGTTTTCATCCGGAATCTCCGAAGACGGACGCCAAAGCTAGCGCGGTACGGGCCGTCCGGGGAGCGCCTGCGTGGCAGGCGCGGGTCCCACCCCCCACCACCGCCGGAGGAGAGAGAGACCGGAGCCCGCATGCGCTCGCCGGTGAGCCGCCGCCGGAGGAAGGGAGAGGGGAGAGGGGCCGGAGCCGCCGCCGGTGAGCCGCCACGCGCTCGTCCGCCGGAGCCAGTCGTCTTGCCAGGGAGGGAGGGAGCTCGCACGCTCGCCGGGAGCGGCCGGAGCCAGCCCTCCTCGGACGGCGAGAGGGAGGAGGGAGCGGGCGCTCGCCGGGCGTCGGTGAGCGAAAGGGCCGCCGCCGCGAGCACCTCCCCGGCGCCACGCTGCTGGAGCTTCGAGGAACCGCGCGGGCCGCCGCCTTAAACCGCCCACTGCGCTCCGCCGCCGCCGCCCAAGCCAGGGCCCGAGCCGCCGCCCAAGACCCGCCGGTGCGGATCCGACACTGCCAGGAGGGCAGGAAGGGCCGGGCTCAGGACGGCCGCCTCACGCGCGCGGTCGCCCGGCGGGGAGGAGCTTGGCGCCTCCGCGCGTGCCTCGGCCGGCCATCGTCGACGCCGGCGCCGCCGTGGATCTGCCCCACGCCGGTAGCTCGCTGGAGGGCCGCGCGCCGGGGAGGCCGGGGAGGGAGGTACGGGGAGGGCACGCCGGGGAGGGCCGGGGAGGCGGCGCGCCGGGATGGAGACGCCCGAGAGAGAGAGAGGAGAGAGAGAGAGAATGGGAGGGAGGAGTGGTTTTATTATTAAAAAAAATCTGACAAGCAGGACCCACAGCTGGTAGAGGATGGTATAGAGTACGAATGGGTGCGGGAGAATGTGGTATGGAGTAAGGAATCTTGGTGACCAGGACGGAATATTCTATTTAGAGTATGAGTATAGAGGACGAAGAGTGCGGATAGCCTAACATGCTCCAATAATGGGTGTACAGAAAAAATTCAAGTCCTCTGCCAATGTTTCAGGCCCATTATTTGACTGTAGCTGAAAATAAATGCTCAGTATGATTTTTTTTTCCTAAAAAGAGATTTTAAGCCGCTTATGTACTTACAGTACCTTCTGCTAAATCACTGGCATTTACATCGGCCTGATCCCTCATGAAGCCACGAAATTTTATTTGTACGAAGCCTGGCAGTAGTTGTACTCGATATGAATGACTGCATGAAAAATTGAATGAATGCAGCCGGACGAGCTGACGTGCAGCCTTTCTGGCTACAGCAATAACTTCAGAACGACCAAAAAATCTGAACGCATTTACAGGCATTCATTATCCTGTCAGAACTTATACGAAGTTTACTGTATGTTGAATGGACAGTACCTGGTCCTGGTACCTGCGGTGCTGCACACTGCCCACAGGGTGGCGACCAAGGGGTGGGGAGACCTCGACCCAGCATACGCCACCATGTTACCAGCTCTTCTGCTGAGGATGATCCACAACCAAATCTGGATCAGCCTGTCTCGTTACCAGACGGCTCGCGGAAAGAACGTGATCGTTGACCGTAGTATTGAGTTCGAGCAGGTGGACCGGGAGAGGTCCTGGTAAGTATCAGGAGCAACCGTTTGTTACTATACACTCACATATCAGATATTGTTGCATTGGCTAACTTAACTAGGCAGCTTGCACAGCATATCTCATATCTGCATTGCAATATAACGAAGTCCTTACCATTCTGTATTCAGGGATGACCAGATCATCTTCAATGGGCTCGAGTTCTATCTGGCCTATGCAGTGATCCCGAATGTCAGGCTCCTTCCGGTCTGGAGAACCGATGGGGCCATCGTCACTGTGCTTCTTCACATGGGGCCTGTTGAGTTCCTCTATTACTGGTTCCATCGAGCCTTGCACCACCATTTCCTCTACTCTCGCTACCACTCACACCACCATGCCTCCATCGTCACAGAACCCATAACCTGTAAGTAACAGCAATAGTTATCTGAGTTACCACAATGAATAATCCATCATATGATCCTCCAAGTCTAGTTGGACCAACACGTAATTGTTCCAAACGTAATCTGTTTGGACCGACGGCTGTTCTAGCGCTGGATTGCCAGACGCGTGGAGCAAAACTAAACCATATGCAATTCCGTTGCGTATTAGATTAAAAAAATCCTCCACTCCAAGTCCAGTTAAATGGGCCAAAAAAAGAAAATTGTGGATCCTGCACGAACTCATTGTTATTTCGGGGACTCATTGAATCCAAGATGTTTAAATAAGAACAAAGAACAAAGTTTCATTAAAAAAAGGAATAAGGAATGGGCATAAGAAGCGAGGAGTGAGGAATGTGGTATTGATATTTTTTTATTGCAATTGCATTTTCTTGACTTATCCACAACATAAGTCAAGCTGATGAGAGAATAACTTGGTGCTTTAAGCATAATAATAATTTGAAACAATAAATGTGCCCAAGGAAAAAGAGTACAAGACTACAAGGGCAGTCCTCTGAAACCTTAAATATAGTTATGACCAGAGTAGTAATTCCTTGTCCTTCAGCATCCAATCTATTTCAGTTTTTTCTGACAAAATACCACACACTAATATTGCTGCAATAAATCACTAAATGTTCATTATGTCCAGTCACAATTAGTGTTTTTGTGTTACAAAGCATGGCAATACAATACATTTGCAATCAATTCATATTTGCCTTCCATTCTAACACAATTTACTGTATAATTGACAGCTGTCATCCATCCATTTGCTGAACATGTGGTATATTTCATCTTGTTTTCAATCCCGATATTGACACCCATCTTTATGGGCTGTGGTTCTGTTCTGGGCACTGTCTTGTACATTGCGTACATTGACTTCATGAATAATATGGGCCACTGCAATTTTGAGCTGGTACCAAAGTGGATCTTCAAAGCCTTCCCTCCTCTGAAGTATCTCATGTATACCCCATCGTAAGTATAACATTTTAACATGAAGATACACAATTTTTTTTTTGCCAACCAGTACCAGGTGATGAGATTTGGGATCCCTTAAATTACCATGTGAACAGGAATTATTTATTTATTTTTTGTGGGGAAGGGAAGACAGGGGCAATGATACCTCTATAAACTGTTGGTTTTCCTACAGGTTTCACTCTCTCCATCACACCCAGTTCCGCACAAACTACTCACTGTTCATGCCATTCTACGACTACATGTACAACACCATGGACAAGTCAAGCGATGATCTGTATGAGAAATCACTGAAAGTCACAGATGAAACACCAGATCTGGTTCACCTGACACATATGACCACCTTGCAATCGACTTATCATCTAAGGATCGGGATTGCCTCCATTGCCTCCAAACCATCTGACAAACCAATATGGTATAGCTGGACGATATGGCCTGTGGCATTTCTGTCAATGGTATTGGCAAGGGTTTATGGATCCTCTGCATTTGTCATTGAGAGACTCCAAATGAAGAAGTTCAAGATGCAGACATGGGCGATACCAAGATACAACTTCCAAGTACTTGACTTTTTTTTCTTTTGGGTGCTTTATGATCTAACACCTTACTGACATTTTCCTTTCATGCAGTATGGCATGAATTGGGAAAGAGAATCCATTAATAACTTGATCGAAAAGGCAATATTAGATGCTGATGAAAGGGGGGTCAAGGTGCTCAGCCTAGGACTACTAAATCAGGTGATAACTGTACTTGCCTTACATATTTATAGGCTATGTATTTGTAATAATAAGGAAAATGCACAAAAGCATATAAGTCAAACACAAATAGCACACATTTCCTGCTTTTTTGGGTTCAACTAGAATTTTAAGCTAGAGTATTGCGCAAATTGGTGCACACTACACACTAGTTTCACCTAGAAGTTCGAAGTGAACAATTGATGTTGCTTTCATCCTTACTTTTAAAATGATCAGTAAAAGAAATGAGCCTAACACTATATTTGGTTTTCTAGGCAAAGACACTTAATAGAAGTGGCGAAATATTTATACAAAAATATCCAAAACTAAGAGTTCGACTTGTTGATGGAAGTGGCTTAGCAACTGCAGTGGTGCTCAAGAGCATCCCTTTAGGTACGAAGAAAGTGTTTCTTTCACGAATTACTTCCAAGGTAGCCCAGGAAACAGCCATCGCCTTATGTGAGATAGGCATCCAGGTACATCTGTCATTCTGCCACTCTATTTATCTAATAGGATGTTCTAACTGTAATATGGTCTTCTTAAATCATCAAAGCATTTCACCAACATATTTCTGCTCAGGTAATCATGAATCAAAAGAAGGAACATGACATGCTCAAGTCACGACTTCCAGAGGGTAGAACTGTCTACCTAAAATTCTCCAATAAAGACATACCTCAGGTAAGAGGTTTATAACAAAGGGATGAAAAAAAATCCTTAGGGAATGCCATAGCCCGTAGTGAGTACATCATAAGGGGGTTTCACTAGCAAAGGCATGAATGCATGACAGGATAGTGCATACTGTACTATAGACCTCATTACACAACTCCTGCTGTTAACGCATTCTGCCCCTTCACATCTATGGACTAAAACTGTTTCCACTTTAGTGATAGAAAGTTTTGGAAATACCATCTACTACCAGATGGCAAGAAAACTAGTAGGAAAAATATTTATAACTAGGACATATAATATAACTAAAGGAACAATCCTCCAGCAAGCAGAATATACTATTGACTTAAGTTCCATTTTACAGATCTGGATAGGAGATAACATAGATGATAAACAGCAGCAGAGGGCACCAAAAGGAACGATGTTCATTCCTACATCGCAGTTTCCACTTAAGAAGATCCGCAAGGATTGCACTTACTTGAGTACTCCCGCAATGAAGATCCCAGAGACAATGAAGAATGTTCACACCTGTGAGGTAATAATAGTGGTTTGTGTTACATGTTCATATAAGTTCTTCTAAGCTTTGAAAAATCGGATCGCATATCTACATAGGGCACTTTTCATATTTCAATGCCTAAAATAGATAATGCAATCTACATCAGCATGAATGACACAACTATGCACAGAATTGGCTGCCCAGAAGGGTCATGAGTGCCTGGCGAATTGCTGGAATACTGCATGCTCTGGAAGGTTGGGATATGCATGAGTGCGGCGATGATATGATGGACATCGAGAAGACTTGGACGGCAGCCATTAAGCACGGATTTGTTCCTCTGACAAAATACTGATTCTTCTGAATCATGCAGACACCACAAGTATGCAGGTTATTCAACTATGATGCAAAGCAATTTCGATATGAAGAAGCAACGCATATGCTTACTGTCTTGCTAGCCTTGTTAAACAGTGCTTGCATTGTAATCTTCTAATGGGAAAGAATAAAATAAGGGACTGAACTCGATATATGTACTATCATTCTGTCAAAAAAATGTACTATCAAGTGTTATGCAGTATCGAGGTTTGGTACAAAAATGTCAATTTATTATTTATCAAATGCAACCAAATTACATTATTTATCATACATCATACTAGTACGGGCTGCCAAAGCCTGGAATGCTAATTCATGCCTACTTCCACAACCATTTCACGCTACCTCATTGACAGTTTGACACGCTAGGCATCATGCATACCCAACTCGAACAACCAATTCGTCCTCGGCAACCACCAGAACGGGTAGCTTACCTCTTACCTGGCCCAACAATGTCGGCCGAAGAGATCACCAAGCAGTACAATGGACAGCGCGGAGGAGCCCCCGCGGCACCAGGTCGCCTCGGCCACAGCCCAGGTAGCCAGCCGGTGGCGGTTCCGCTCTATTTCTGCTCTACAACGGCCGAAACAGTGGGGAGAGTGGCAGCGACGAGCGGAATCGAAGAGGCGGCGGTGTCAGGTTGGCCGACGGGTGGCACTGTGGCAGGCGTGGTGCTAGTGTCCGGCGTCGGGGTGCGTGAATCGGCGGCGTCGAACCGACCGGAGCGGCAGCCAGTGGCCCAGCGACCGTGCTCGGACGTTGGGGGTAGGCGATTCGGGTGCCGCCGTGCCGGGGCCGGGGGTGCGAGGCCTTCGGGCGAGTGGGCTTGTGCTTGTGCTCGGGGACTGCGGCCCACGACCCACGAATCGGCATCGTCCGCCATGCCAAGTTTCATCAAGCTTAAAATTCGCAATTATCTGCAGAAACCTCGCTGATTTTTTTTCAGCTTAAAATTTGAAATGGCGCCCACCGAATAACACCAGAACTGACCCCACATCACCCTCGCTAATTCAAACATCAGATCGAGACGCTCCAACGACCACCCCCCACCACACCCCCCTCTCCCACCTGGCCACCACCTCCGCGCCCTGGCTGGCCTCCACTGCAACGGTCAGATTCCCCACGAATCCAAGCGACGCCAAAACATCCCCTTCAAATCCCGCGAAATCAAATCCCCCCTCCTCCCGCACGCATCTCCAGGGTCCGGATCCATGGGCTGCTTCCTCGCCTGCTTCGGCGGCGACGCCGACCGGCGCCGGCGCCGTCGGAAGTCGCGGAGGCAGTCTCCCGCGAGGTCTTCGCCGCGCCCGCGGTCGATTCATGTGAGGGCTCTCACGGACGCGGGCGTCCTTTCCTGCGCCAGGCCCGTGGCGCGGCTGTGGTGCTGGCACGTTTCTTCTGACTCTGATTGGGGTTTGTCGCGCAGGTTGCGGTGGCCCGCGAGGCGGCGGGTGTGGTGGTGAAGGAGGTGTCGCCGCCGCTGCGCGGCGCGAAGCCCTCGACGCTGGCGGAGGCCGTGGAGGTCCCGGACGAGGCTGTCGTCGAGGCTGCGGATGTGACGGTGAAGGACGCGTCGCTGCCGTCCCAAGAGGTGAAGGCTTCAACGCCGCCGTTGGCTGTGGCTGCCGCGGATGAGAAGGTTACGGACGCGAGCCCCGTCGAGGAGCTCAGGTGCGTCTAAACTCTAGTGCTTCGATAACTACTTGCGCGTCCCTCTAGTGTTTACGTGGTGGTGCGAGTGAACAACGTGTTTAGTGTCTGGGAGGAACTGAGCTGCTGGTGGTGTGCTTGCTAAAATGCTAAAGACAGTAACTAGAGCCGTGCTATTCATCAATTCATTTCATAGATGGAAACTATCGCTGTATGGTTGCCACTGCTTGCCTACAGATTTATGCTGTGATTCTATAGAGAAGAACTAAAGTTGTGCTATTCATCAATTCATGGTTGGAACCTGAAATTCTCATGCGTCTACCCATCAGCCCATGGATGCCACTTCCTATCAGCCAACTACCTTCCTGCATATGCCAATGCCTTATGTCTGCTTTCCACATTTTGCAGTAATGCATGTACTGCTGTGCTTCTTAGTTCTTACTTTGATTTGTTTGCAGGGATTCGGGTGAACAAAAGGTGTTAGAACAGCAAGACACATCATCACTGTCCCCAGTGAAATGTTCTCCTATTGTAGCAGCAATTGTTTCCCCACAGAATTCAGTGGAGTGTTCTCCTGTTGTGGCAGTAGTAGTTTCATCTCTGGATTCAGATCTCAGGTATTTGAAGGAACTAGTGTATTCTTTTTATTCTTTTTATATTATTAATGATGCAGTTTACGTGATCGTGACTGTTAATAAACCATCTTTCATGATGTGTAGGAGGTGAATGAACATGGCAGTCGGAGCAGTGGCAAGAAGAAAGTAACGTTCGACATGAATGTCATAACATATGATAATGCAGTAACACCTGACCAAGAGGAGGAACCACCAAAGGAACATGAAAACTATGTGCAGAAGAATACTGAGGTTCTTCCAGAGAACCATCGTTACCGAAATTGTTCTGACAATGATGGTGATGATGGAGATGAGTATGCTGAGGATGATGTCTATGGTGATGATAGTGATGAAGATGAAGAGGAAGATGATTTTCTGGACTGCAAGATTGATTTGGTTGATGAGGAGGAAATTAGAATTGAAGAGAACAAGCAGGAGTCTGATTCCCTATTCTCATTGTCAATGTCTAATGATCAGCAAAATGACCAAGAAGTTGTCAGTCCTGCACCCAAGAGCAGTGGTACCTCTGTAGAGGCAGAAAGCCCTCTAATTACGACAAAAGAAACTCCGTGATAGATGCCAGTATGTTCATCCTGTGCTAAACCCAGTTCAGAATCTGTCACAGTGGAAGGAAGTTAAGAGTCTCAAGGCCCAACCAGTGCATGGTAAAATGTTGGATAAGGAAAATGTAAAGTTAGTGCCAGATGTAGGTCCAAGCCATGACTGTAATTCTGCAAGCCAGACGAGGATGAACCCTAGCCTGTCGAGCAAAAAGGAAATTTCTCTAGATGCCAGCCTCTCTACCTGGTTGGTGTCTTCTGAGAACTCAACGGTGGACAAGATGCAAAGCAAATCTCCTTGTTCCATCTCATCAGTAAACCGTGAGGAAAGGCCTGTCCTGGGTGCTCTGACTGTTGATGACATGAAGCAATCATCGGCTGCATCATCTCAACAAAGATCTCCAAGAACCAAACATGAGGGGGCTCCGATCTTGGGTACAGTTGGAAGTTACTGGTATTGCACAGAGCAGGACAGTGAGGTTTGTTCTTCTAGATCCACTTCAGGAACTAATGGGATTCCCAATTCAACAAGCAAGTACAGAGAGGTACGCTAAGCAAGCCAAGTCGATTCATTTCCTTGGATTGCTGGAACACTTTTTGTGATGTACCTGTCCTTCGGTGGATTGTTGCAGGACAAAAGGGTGAACTGGCACTCGACTCCCTTTAATGTGAGGCTGGATAGAGCTCTGAAGAAAACCTCCGCATGAATGAACTGTTGCTGTTTATTCAGTCTTGAATGGATTGTATCTTCATTCAGCATGGCCTTGCAAATACACGAAGTTGGATTACATTGGGGGTTGATATGTACCTATTTGTTTAGTCTAGTAGTTTTCATGTGCCAATTCGACTGCATTACATTGGGGGTTGATGTTGATATGTACGGTAACTGTTCATACTGCCGGCTTTGGAAAGTTGGATTTCGTTTGCGTATGTCCTGGGCATTTGTTTGCTAAGCACTTCTCACCATTTATCACGCTTAAAGTTAGGCAATTTTGGCCATCATCACAAAGTGCAGCAAAATTTCCTTCCTTTAAATTGGCTCCACATGTCAATGACTCAAAAAGCTGTGGCAAGATTCTTTTAGAATTACTAAGGCGTAGCAAATAATTTGAAAACTTAACCTTAGACAAGTGTGGCAAACGGTGGCAACTTGTGACTGGAAAGTGGGAACTTGCAATCATTATAAGTTTTGCCTATTATATTAACCAAATATCTCTTGTCTTTTATATATTTATTTATATTAGCATTGTTGTAGCCCCATAAGTTTTGCTAGCATTTAAAATTCACAAAAAAAATCAAAATTCAAATTCTTGAATAGAATCTAAATAATCATGTACATTAGTTATACTTAATTTGTCTTTAAATCCAAATGTTACATTAAAACAACACGCGTGCTAAACTTGCTATTTTTTTCCACCAAGGCCGAAGCCGAATTTCATTACTAGGGCAACGAAATTACAGAGTTCAAAGCAAGTTCAGAGCAAACTAAGTGACACTACACGCTACCTCCATCGAACCAACGCACCCTGCGATCTCAAAGGGATCACCAACATCAGGCCAGAGCCACCACCTACTCCAAAAGGCGTTTAAATGCTACTCGCTACTCAACTTTATACGGTACAAAGAGCTATCAACACAGACTCCTTTCTCACAACGCACAGGCTGTCCAAACTAACAACTTCTTTAACCAACAAAGGCCACCATCTGACGACTTTCCTGGGACTGCTTCTCCACATCCTTCTTGTGGAAGCTTAGCGCCGCCGTCTTCACCACTTCCGCACCCCGGATGATCTGCGCTTCCATGTCTTCCTTGAAGAGACCTGCCCAGTGTATCAAGAGGGAACAAATAGAACAAACAATCTCAGTAGGAGATTTAATTCTTTTTTGTTCAAAGCATAGTGTATTTCTTGTTTGCTAAACTTGCTAATGGCTTGAGACAAGACTAAAACCAAATCATAGGACCGGAGCGAATCCAAACCAATCACAGGACCATACTGAAACCAAACCCAACATATCTTGTAGAAGTCTTCCAAAAACATTGTATTATCTATTCATTGAAAAATGCATTACTATGCCCATAAATGATTGCCTTTCATCCATTTCAATACAAGGAATCCAAAAAAAACCCAAAAAATTCCTAAAAATTTTCATAAACTTATCTTGTCATCTCATCTCAAAGAGTCATCCTAGTTTGGAGCATTGTATATATTTTCTTAGTTTATGCCATTTAAAACTGAAGTTTACTAATTCAGTAATACTCTTTACGAAATACATAGAGTTAGTAAACATAATTCGAATTCGATGCAAAAAAAACCATGCCATTTAAAACTAATTCAGTAATACTCTTACGAAATATAGTGTTAGTAAACATAATTCGAATTCGATGCAAAAAACCATAAATAAATTTAATAACAGAGCGTTATTTGCATTTGCAACCTTTTTGCTAGTTTTAGAACAAAGGAATGTTCATGTGCGTGCTTTAACACTGCACCATGAAAAAACTATTCCCTCCGTTTAAATTTATAAATCATTTTGATTTTCTAGGTACATAGAATTTGTAAAAAAAAATCTATAATTTGAAAAGGAGGGAATAGTACTATTTTGTGGTGACTGACAGTGTAGGGTAGGGTTTTTTTTTTTTATCACTGACTGGCATGCAATAGATGCACTTCCCAGGGTGTACCAGTTTTAAAAAAGAATATTACTATATCATAAATCCATAGGTCTCATATCTAGAAAGTAATTACGTGATGCCTTGTATTCACATGCATGTCCTAGGAATGCATTGATTCGTTGTTAATGTCATATCTAAAAAAGGAATGCATTAATTAGTTATTATTATTATATGAAAAAAGAAAGAATGCATTAATTGAGCTAATCAACCAGATCCTCATTTGGCTTTGAGCAATTAAAATTTTCCAATCCATGAGAGCCAAACCTTTTGGTCACGGCTCTATATATGGGCGCTTGCCCAGGACTGTAAGACACCACCAGCAGGTAGTTTGATAGTTTCTACTTTCTTTCCACTAGCTAGCTATTCTCTATGGCCATGCCGATCCCATCAATGGTTGTGGTGGCAATGCTGCTTATGGCAGCGTCTACGGCGCACTACGGTCATCACGCGCTGGCCGATGCTCCAGCCCCAGCCCCTCATCACCATGCCGCCGCTCCGAGCCCGCGTGACCCCCCTGGCCATCTCGCCCCGGCACCTGCAAAGGAGCAGGAGCTGGTGCAGTCATCGGGTTCCAATGGTGATGGCCACGACGGCGCTGACGGTGCACCAGCACCGGCGCCAGGTCATCATGGTCACGACGGTCACCGCCACGCACCAGCGCCGGCGCCAGGTCTCCACGTTCTTCACAGCCGTCAGGCACCAGCGCCGACGCCAGGTCATCATGACCACCGTGCCCCAGCACCGCTACATGCCGATTACCAATCGGCTCATGCTCCGAAACTGCACCGTCCTCGCCATCACGCTCCAGTGCCCTCTCCTGTTCATGGTATCTAGGCCGGTTAGATGCAAATGATCGTATGTATACAATGTGTGACAACAATTAATAAAAGGCAATACTTGCTTCTTGGGTGTCTTTTTTTGTTCTTGCTATGCCTCTGTGTTGTTTATGGTAATCTCGGCCAATATGATTGAGTGAAGCTACAGTTTTGCCGTTTATAGTTGCATCTCTTCCATTTACTCCCTTATAATTCAAAAAAAAAAAAAAGAATGTACATCTCGCTTATAGAAGAGTTATTTTTTTCTAAAAATTCTTAACTATTGTGGTTACGCATACGGAGAGCACTCTGCCCACACACACCCATAAAACGGCAAGAAAACTCCCCTCAGAGCATCTCCAGTCCCTACTTAAGCCCTTATCCTATTTTTAAGAACCAAGGAATGAAAACTCACTCTAGCAGCTTTCTACTCTATTCCTCAAATCTAAGGAGGCCCTCAGGCCCCTACTCGCACTTTACAGTGTTGAGAAAAAAAGAATGTTGTTATATTTATCGGTGTCTATTACTGCTACAGTAAGAAAAAAACTAAGACCTTAAAAATAGAGAAAGCCCTTGGATGAAAAGTGAAGGCTTAAGTTTAAAAGCTAATGCTGAATATGCTCTTGTCCACCTCGTGGGCGCTAGGAGGAAGGAGTTCACCAACGTTAGGAAGAGGACTACGGCTATGTTGTTCCTCTTCCTATTCAAAAAATCAAAAGTTAGCTACTACTCCGACGGTTCGACCCACCTGTACTTGACTGTTTCTGCTTCTTTGTTTCGACCAAATCAAAACAAGCGAGAAGTATGGTTTTGGGAGAAGCATATATTCATGAAGAGGGTGTTCGGATTTTTGGCAAAAGTTTCGTCCGGATTACATCGTATATTCGAAGCTTATTATAAGAACTAAACATGAGCTAATTACAAAACTAATGACATAACTAGAGGGTAACCTGCGAGACGAATGTATTAAATCTAATTAATCTATTATTAGTGAATGTTTAATCTCGGTCTATGTAATTAGTTCTGTAACTAGTCTATATTTAATACTCCTAATTAGTATTCAACAATTAATGGGACATAGCAAAAGTTTTGCCTTGGAGAAACAAACATGCTCGAAAGATCAAACAAATTTTCTCACGTCAACCTGTGTGCTAGTATTTTGAAATTTTAAACGCTACCTTTTAGAAATCGGGTATTCAAATTAAACTTTGAACACCAATATGTCCCTTACAATAAATCCTTTAAAAACAGAAGATAAAAAGGATATGTATTCATAAGTTTCTGAGCTCAGAAACTTTGAACACCAAATATTTCATAATAGATCTATTTGGATCAACGTTAGTATTAATTTTTTCTAAGCTAAAACAAATTTCATACAATTTTTTAAGATTAAACTAGGTTTTAGGATTTTTAATTTTCTTATTTTTCTTGAAAAAAAATATTTGGGTATATTTTTAGATATTTCTATATAAAAAAGTTTTAATCCACTTTACATCCTTGAACTTACAACTTAGTTCGATGTACGTCCTCTGACATAGCACCACATTAGCAATATCACTATTAAAGCTGCCAAGGAACAAAAGTAAGTGGTTTTTGGAAGTTGAAGGAGGCTAGAAAAAAATAATTTTTTATAGATTATGAAGGAAAATTGGACAACCATAATAGCTGAGAGAGGTAAATTTGATTTCTTCCTACCTTACACTTTCAACTCACTATTCAACCATCTATTAGCATGTGGATTCAAATGGCCTCTCTAATGCTAATAGATCCAAACAAATCCTTAGAGTTGCGAAAAACCTCATGCCAATGTTAAAAGTCACTTTGGGACATTCTTGAAAATAGAATTTGAGTATGCAATTTGAATCCCTTGGAATATAAAAAAACTATATGACCACCGGCTTAAGAGATTCTGATAGACAATAGGAACAAAGAATCAGCCTAGAATTTTTCCATGGGTTAAACTCATGTTCGAAATTCTCCAAAGGTTATCTCGCTAAGGCAGCCCATGCTAAGGCTATCCGCACTCATCGTCCTCTATTTCTCTTCTCTATACTGTCCAGTCAGCAAGATTCTCTCCTCTATATCCAATTCTCCCGCATCCATCCATCCTCTATATCATACTCTATCCACTGTGGGGTCCACTTATCACTTTATCTAAATATATCATGCGGGATTTAGTTTTGAAGGATTTATTGCAATAAATTTAATGGTGCAATCGAATTTAATTAGACTTTTCGGTTTGTGAGATAAAACATTTTTTTTGTCCCCTTAAAAAGGTGAGGCCCACACACGTTCTCTCCTGCTGGCACTCTCTCTCCCCATCCCAGCCAATCCAGCAGCCTCGCGCCATGCATGCATTCTGGTACCGGACTGTGGCAGAACCTTCTAAATTATATGGCCCACAAGCACCGACCTTGTCCCTAAGACCTCGATCAACCATGCTTATACACCATATAACCTAGAATGTTCCGTCGGGTGGATCCCCGATAAACCACAAACACTCCGGGATCGATACTTACGATATACATCACAAGATTACAACAACTTTCATACAAAATACCGAGTAGCGGAAGACTTACAATAACTTAATTTACAACATTTTGTAAAACTTATACAAACCAGAGTAATATTACAAACAAATGGAAGTATCATTATATAACTTTATTACACTCACTCAACAAAAGGTGCCCCCCGCCCGCAGGCCACTCAATTCACTCTTCCTCGACACTTCTTCAACAACCATCATGCGGCAAGGGGGTCCGTAGCACGCTTGCCCATGCGGTTCACACCGCAAATGGGGTTGAACAAACCCTGAGTACAAAAAGTACTCCGCAAGACTTACCCGACCAAAATTGGGGAGAAGACTCAGGAATGCTGGCTAATAGGAATCAAGGTGAGGCTTTAGCAAGATCAAAAGACTCTTTTTGCTAAAAAGACTAAGCCAGTCCTTAATGTATCAATCGCTTGTCAAACATATACCGAATTCAAAACTTTCCATACTCAACTTCCATTATTACTACGATGCTGGTGCGAGGATCACGGCTCCCATATCGTGGAGCACACGACGATTCGAATCGCTTTATATACCCAGCTGGGGCTTCCTAGCCGCACGATGTATGCAGGACCAACATCTTACATACATCAACTCACGCCCGGATTTCTCCTTACCGAACGGAGGTACAAAGACACCACCTCACTACGGCCGCTCGGTCACTTCGGCGGTGCGCATCGTAGGATGGGCACACGCTACTTGTCCGTTCTAGTAAAAGATAGTCCAAGTGGAGTTTACCGCCATTAGCATGCGACTAGTACTATCCAATAACCTCATGATCCAAGGGCCAAGCAACGAACGGTGCTTAACCGACACAAGTGGACGACACTACACTACACCGGCGTAGCCCCTCCCGATGCAAGTCACTCCACCGGCGTCTCAATTTACTCATCATCATGTTCTTGCGCGTACCCCTGACCCGGCCAAGGTGAGAGGTAGGCGACAAGCAACATCAAGTTTTCATAAATTCCCTTCAGAGATCTTTGTGATCACACCTTTGTAAACAGTTTATCAAAACCCTACACTAGTAGCAAGACTAAGCGCATACTAAGCATTTCGAAATCAAAACAGGTATCCAGGATAATATATCAAGGTATGGTAAATGCATCAAGTAGGGTAACACACAACTCCTACACCTAATGCAAAGATCATCACATGAAATCATAAAAACTTTTCGAAATACAAGGCAGGGGTTTGAATGCATCCGGAGCTTGCCTTGGGGCTCGACGAAGTGAAGTTCAGATACCCAATCACCAGGAGTAGATCCAACCTCTTCGGGAACAGGAGACGGCTCGACTCCCTCCTCAGATTCGACAGCTACACGATAGAGAATGCATGATTACAATGCAGTGAATGAATGAACATGCGATAACGATGCATCAAACGTTAACCTATCTTGAGTACAACTTTCCTTCACGGTAACCTTACTCTAATGAGGTATAACTAGGATCGACGACGACAGACGGCGATAAGCAATCAACATGAAATGCCGAAGGTCATTAGGGTTAATTGACCTAGGGTCATCACTCAATCCCAAAATCAAGCAACCCTAATGGTGATTAGAGTTGATTACTAATTTATTGACCATTTTACAGTCGTTGAAAGCCACTAATTAACTTACTAATTGGAGATTAATCAAACCCTAATTAATCAAAGAATTAACTAATTAAACATTAATTAAAAAGGGATTAATTAAGCATAATACAAAACTTAATCAAAACTTAACCAAACTTCATAATTAAGCTCATTACCATCTAATTAGCACACAAAATAAATTTCATAATTTTTGGAGTTATATTTTAATTATTAAAAATCATGGAAGTTGCATTTATTAATTAAAGGAGCAATTTTAATCACCAACAAAAGTTACTGAAAAACATAAGTTAGCATTTTTCATTGACAGAGCATATTATGGAGAGTACTCACATATTTTTCTCACAATTTTATTTGCCCAAAATAAATTACAACAAAAAGGTGAAATACAACATTTTAAAACATAAAAAGAAAAAAGAAAACACAACTCCTCCTTCGCGGGGCTTACTGTGCGGCCCAAGAAGGCCCGCACGGCCCGCTCCCCTGCGCTGCGTGCGGCCTGCGGCCCCCGCCTGGGCGCACGCCCGCGCCCTCCCCCTCGACCCGACAGGCGGGGCCCGGTCGTCAGCTCCTTCTCCTTCCCTCCCTTCTCCGACCGAGCCGGGACAGCGACGGCGACCGGCGGCGCTCTCGCCGACGGTGGCCTCCCCGACGAAACCAGTTACACCTACGGACTCCTCTCTCCACGGCGGACACAACAAGCTAGAACACGACCATGTAATCACCCCGAGGCACGCACGGTGGCGACCACCAGCCCGGACGGTGGCGCCCGGGGAAACGCCGGTTGAGCTCACCGGAGTAGCTCCGGTGGCACCGAGCACATGGACATGACCAACGACTCAAGGCGAACCCGACACGACACGAATACGACTCTGAGCGGGGTGGAGGAGGGTGTATGGCGATAGCTCACCCCGGTTGGCGGTTGACCCAAGGTGAAGACGATGGCGCGGGGAGCGACTTCCGGGCGGTCTTACAAAGCAACCAACGGCTCAAGGTGTGCGCAAAAGAAGCTGCGGAGCTACTTGCGCACTATTGGAACCGGTGGGCGAGTGGGTTGCGGGAATTGGACAGACGATCAACGGTGGCCGGCGGTGAGCAGAAGGAAGAAAAAGTGACGACGTCGGCGGCCTGGGGTACTTATAGAGCGAGAGGGAAGGTTGAGGAGGCGGCCGGCACCTTCGCGACGACGTTGAGCTGGTTGGAGGCGCGCGAAAACGCTGAAAGCGCGAGAGCCGCCACGGCGGCCGCCGGCCGTCCGTCCGGCATGGGCACCCCCCCAACAACAACAGTAGCGAGCCAAAGACATTTCTCCATTTTCTAAATTATTTTCAAAAGTTGAACTGTTCATAAAAATCTTCCAAAATATCAATTGTGTAACTTTTCCAGCTCTACAACTTTGATTTAAGGAGTTTGGGCAGATTCCAAATAGTTTTTGAATTTGAACATCAAATTTGAAAAGGGGATAAAACCCTATCTTTTGGGATTTCAAAATTACTTTCAAATTTTGAATAAAAGATGAAAATCTTCAAAAATAAAAGTTGTTCTATTTTTCAATATCTACAACTTTCATTTAGGAAGTTTTTCATGAAACCAAATAACTTTTGAATTGTAGTTTAAAACTCAAAAGGGGACAATTTGAAATTCAAATTTCTTTTGAAATTAATCCAAATTTTATTCAAAAACTTGAAAAACTTTATATACCAAAGTTGTAGAGCTCAAAGAGATGCACAAACTGTATTTTGGAAGTTTTCTCAAATTTTGAATATTTTGAAGTGAAATTGTAAAGGGGGTAAAAACACTTTCAAAATCTCCCTTTTTTGAAATGATTTTCAAATTGAATCTTTGGGCAAATAAATTATGATGATGTGGCACTTTTCAAACCCAACCAATAGTACATTTTCAAAGTACAAAGTTCATACTTTGAAATAGTGCCATTGGTTAGCAACTTTTATTTATAAAATTAATTATGGTTAGCTCACCAAATTTGAAAGTGATATTCAAATTCCACACTTGGCCTCTCACGCCAGGGTTTGGGATTTGAATTCCAAATTCAAATTTGATTCTTTCTTTTGCACCATTTGCTTTTAGAAAAACTTGTTTGGTGTAGGAGTCGGGGTTAGGCAAACACTTGCAAACACCGGGGTTGATTTTAATTGATTGCTTTTATTGATAAACGTAAACATGTGAGCAGGATTCAAATTACAAACATAAGCACATGTAATACAAAGGAGCTCACACAACACCCTAGAATCGTAAACTCATTTTAATTGTTTGAATTAGGGTTTTCTAATCATGAATGCTCATGCAATGATGATGATGACATGGCAGGTTTTGCTTAACGTAACACCGGGGTGTTACACGGACGCCCGGTATGACGCTAGGAATACCGTGTGGCAGCTCCTTCCGGACCGGATAGCGTGCAACGCTGCAGCCTTTTTTCTGCGCTAAATCGTTTGGCGTACCAGTTTACAGGTGCCGGTGCGGATGGTCTAATGTGTTATTATTCTAAAGAAACATTTTTTCTGAGAGGTATTGTCTTGAAGGAATTTGTAGGGAAGCAAATGGAGCATTAGCTGGTTGTGTTTTTTTTGTGGTAGATCTTATTTATTTAGATTTAAATTGTTAACTTGATATATTATTGAATTTATTTTTAGAATTTAACGGTGACGTGTTCCTTGTCAGCGAGGTGTCTGTCATCAATCTCGACATTTATCCGTCTAAATCAATTCCTTGAAGGTGTATGTGGATGATTAGTTGATTACTACGTCTATACTGGTCTCGTAATAAATAAACAAAAGAAAAAAGGGAGTTGCAGGGAAATTCCAAACGCACTAGAGTCCTCACAGGCCCACGGGCCAAAAGCGATGACAACAGGGCCTGGTTGGGCGTGTGTACATGCGCCAGCAGTCCAGCACACCTCACGCGTCAAGTCCTGACGTCAGAAACCGTCGTCGTCTGCCACAGCCGGATTCACCAACAGGCCCATCGATTCCCAAACGGAGCCCACCCATTACCTGATCCCCGAGGCGGCAGCGGAAAGCCAAACAGAGGAGCGGCGATGATACAGTAGATTTCAAACTCAAACTGAGCACCGGGGGAGAGAGAGAAAGAGAAATCGGAGTGGAAGGGCGTTGGGGGTGGGATCAGGCGGCTATTGCGGCCGCCGTCTTCCTGATTCGGGCCCCCTCCCCGGGTCGCTCCAGATTCGCAGGATTTGGGGATCGTGCGTTTCGCCATCAGATTGGGAGAAAAAAAAAATCAAGGTAATCTCCGTCCGTTTCGTCAGATTATTGCGTGCTAGGGTTCTTCGCTGGTTCTAGACACTCTGATGGGTTCCCAACTGCGAATTCCATGAGTTTCGGGCTGTGCGGCCGCATTTCGCGTCCTCTCCCAATCGCGTCCCCGCCACAGCATTTCTTCCTCTTCCTCCACGCCGCGGTCCTCCTCCGCGGCTTTTGCGCTCCTTTCCTTCTCCATCCGATGCGAGGCGATGGGGCCGCCGTTGTTCTTCTCGACTCTGTCGCGGCGCCCTTCTACTCGTGGCGTAGACGAATCTCAACCCTAGTGCGCTGAAGGCAGGTCTGCACCGGCCTGGTGGCACCGTCTCGTTGAGCTCTCTCTGGAGGGGATAAGCAGGTGAGGCAAAGCCGCCAAATTTTACATATGACATTCGTGCTTATGTACGCCGCAGGGATGCTGGTTTTAAAGGTGGTGGCAAGTTATTTCTGTCCAGTCCTGGAGTTGCCACTGATGGTAAACCTCAGCTTAAGAGTTGATGAGATTAATAATTTGACGTTATAGCACCATGCATGTATTTGCCTGCAATTCTGGGATGTGTGAAATGTATTCTAAGTAAATCAATTGCATTGCTTGATGTTACCAGTACAACATAGTGGCTGATTTGGGAAAACTTGAAAGATAGGTTATGCTGTTTTGAATTGTTTTAAGTAAAGTACATAAGGCAATTGTGACAACTAGATAGTGTACTGCACTTCAAAATTAGGCAAGCTGCTACATGCTTAATATGCTCAATGCTAACTGTTTTTGTCTTGAATTAACCCTCAATCCTATTTGGTTAGGATCGACTTTTCTGAAAAGCATTATTTTTAAAGAAAGCATTCACCTAGTTCAGTTGAATGTCCTGCTTCTATTATTTGTTTGTATCTGACTAGCTGTGTCCAGTCCAACTGTTGCAATCTTGTCCTATACCCATACTTCTAATCACACCATCCCCAGCTTCCAAGTCCCAACCTTCCTTTTTCCCTTGGCTTTCTCCTGCTATTCTATTCATGACCATATTGCCAGTTACAAGTTCTCATGGTGTGTAACAGTCTTGCTTCCCACTTTAAGATCCCCAATCAAGCTTTTGCATGTTCTTATTTCTTATTGGTTTTGCTTTCTTGTTTATATAGGTAATGTTCTCATTATAGTGTTAATGCTTCTTTTGTAAAGTAACCATTGGAAAAAAAGGTTGAATCTTAAGTTTCCATGCACAGGTGAAGGGGCAAGTTTCTGCAACTTAATAACTAGAAGTGAATATGTCTGACATGAATTCTCATGAGATTCTTGAGGTTCCTGACACTCCTGACCGAATACAGCAGCCAAAATACCATGTTACCAGCTCTGTTGTTGGGATGGATGGTGCAATGGCAGCTGCTAATCCATCACCAGAGCGCAAATTCAGAATTAGAATCAAGAATAAGTCCCTGCGAGGTTCATCAAGTCAAAATAATGCTTGTAGTGTACTGCCTGTTGCTTCAGATATTGATCATATTTTCAAACAAGCTGAAGCAGCACAGATTCTGGAACTGTCAAAACCTGACAGGACAGGGATATCTATTGGCAATGAAAAGAGGGCTGAAAAACATGGCTTGGATCACAGCAGAAGCATTTCAAACAACAAAAGTTGTAGTGTGACTGGAGGAAGGAACCCTACCTTCCAAGTTAAAGATGGAGAGGTTGGTCTGCAAGATGCAACTCATCAGGATGCAAACTTTCTGGGCATAGGATCAGGTATTCCTACTATCCCAGAGGGAAAACCAGGAAACAGAACATGCACTAGCACTACTGATAAGCTGAAAGGTGTAACAGGTGCGGCTGTTTGTCCAGGGTCAAGTTCTGGGGAGATCAATGGGGAATTGATCACTAACAAGGTCATTGCAGGACCTACAAGCCCTCTGTGTGTTTTTCCTCGAAGACATGTGGGCCAAAAAAGGCTGGTACGCAATGGATGTATTTCTCCCTCTAACATAGCCAAGAGAAATTTAACAGTTGATGAAAAACAGAAAATGTGCTCTTCAAGAGAACATTTACACCATCCATATACTCAGCTTGATGCATTTGACAGAAGCAATGTGATTGACCTCACTGATAATTCACCAATAATGACAAGGCAGAGATCTGAAGTGAACAATAAATTGATCCCTGGACACAATATGGACACAAGGGCCGCAAAAAGCTGAGAACAGACAGAACTGGCAGGACTTCGGTTCCACTGTCTGAATGTCATGCAAACAGCAGCAATTGTTCTGAAGTTAGTTTATCAGACCGCAACAACAAAGGAAAAGGAATTAGCACTGATATCTTGGATAGTGGTCAAATTGGAGAATCTAATTTGAGTGGGTATGTTTTATCTGTTCTCATAAAAGCTGTCTTACTTCATCTCTTCTATGACTGGAATAACTAGTTCATTTCATGCTATAGTAGTTGTGAGTAGCATATGAGCTGAAACATTTGAGTATCGTTTTCTCTTCTAATAAAAGACTAAACATGGCAATATGGCTTATTGTAAGAAACGGTAGTTGAATGAACTGATATAATTACAGTACAGTTAGCTTGATGGACATGGATTACGTTGAAACCCAACTGATTGCTTTAGAAGGCAATTTTTTTTTTGTCCATTCGACTTTGCTTAGCAAGACACCTTATATTCATATGAAATGAATACTTTGTTTTTCTGGTCACTATACTGTTCGAGAAGCAACATGTGGTATGTCTTACTTCTGTGACCTCTGCTGTTGCAGGGCTTATCTTAGTACTGCTGGAACTCGTGTAAACAAAAACAGTTCTGATATAAACAGGGAGGAAGGTTGGAGAACAACACACAACCACACAAGTAAATTACCCATTTCGTTCATGGGTAATACAACTAGTAGGTCCGGACAAGAATCTGGATCTTCTGCGCTATCTAATCAAAACCATGGATTTGCTGGAGGCAATCATAGCTCAGTTAGTGAAGAAACCATAATGGTTCCTGATGTGATAGGAAATAAAACAATAATGATTGGAAGAGGAAGGAGGAAACAAACCTCAACTTCTTCCTATACTGGTGAAAGCTCTAGTGGTGTTGACGAGCCTAGAGCTTTTCTTCAGTCGTCAAAAATATCTGCTGGCAGAAATCATAGCAGTCATCAGCATAATATTCCTGTAATAACCATCGATGACATGTCTTCTGAAGCTAGACCTAGTTCGAGTAGATTCACTAATGGAACCTCTGTTGATCCTACCATAGAAGCACAATTGGAGTCGGATGAGTTATTGGCTCGCCAACTCCAGGAGCAGCTTTACAATGAATCTCCTCGTTTTGCCCCAACAGAAGAGGTAATTTCTCATCATTCTCTCTCATAAGTAGTCCTAACATCTTGATGATTAGAAAACAGTCTGATTCTCAGTTTTCCATGAAACAGATTGATGCAATCGTAGCAATGTCACTTCAAAACGAAGAAGATACACATCGGACTCATTTTGCCCCAACAGAAGATGTAATTTCTTATCATCTCTCTCATAAGTACTCCTAACATCTTGATATTAGAAAACAGTCTGATTCTCAGTTTTCCATGAAACAGATTGATGCAATTGTAGCAATGTCACTTCAACATGAAGAAGATACACATCGGACATCTAGGACTGTAAGGAGGTTCCAAAACAATACTGTGAGAGCACTGAACTCATTTTATGTTTTGCATATGTGTGAGCTACTGACCAGTAGCTCTTCTAGCTTTTGTTGCAACTATATACAGTCACAACTTACAAGATCTGAATATGAAGTAATGTTTTTTAATATTAAAAACAAGAAATATGCTAGCCAAAATCTTGCAGAAAGAAAGTATTCTTTGATGACAAAATTCTTCTGCTGTGCTTTCTCTATTGAAATTGACATGTTTAATCCTTTTTTTTATTAGAGAGGTGCCCGGGTTTCTCGTTTGAGTTCTTATCGAAATCCTCTTAGGGCTCAATTGGCGACAGCACATATGATTTCCCGTCGGCAGAATACTGCTCCAATAACTCTGGGATTGGTATTAATTCTCATTTTGCTCTTTTTGTTTTTACTATGAATAATTGAATATTAAATATATTAGTGTATCATTAAATAAACATTTTCTAGATTTCTTTAAACCAACATGCTATTCAGCTTCAATGCAATGAAATCATATGACAACATTATACAACTTTTTTAGGTTTCCAGTTGTATAACTAGATTGATTGATTGGTTAAATACTGCTGGGTCAGTTATATGTTCGTTTGTGGACAAAGACTCAATCTATCATACTTTGTGTTCTGTTTGTACTTTTCTGTAGAGGCATTACCACAGGGGTGCTCTTAGCTGCTCTCTGTACTCAGTTGCGGTGATAGTCTTCATTGAGTTAGCAGTTTTTTTGTTACCTTAGAAGATTATTAACAGCTTATATTTTGCTACTTTCAGGGAGCTGCTTTAGCAAGATATCCTGGTGCTTTGCACATTCAACCAAACATTGACTTGTAAGTGATCATTCTCCTATTCATCTGTTATTGTTCCACTGGCTGTCAAATTGCCTGACTGACATGAGAATTCAAAACAGTCTACATGTCCAATTCATTATATTGCTCGAAATGAAAGCTTTACGTATCTATCATCTATGTCATTCTTCATGTGCATGTATCATCTTTTTCTGAAGGAAAACTGTTAAAAGGTGAAAGGGAATTTATCTTCCGCTTATTCATCTGTTTAAAATCTTCTACTGTGGTTTATTTTATCTGCATTTATGCTACTATAGCAATTCTTACTTCTATACCCTGAAATTTTGAATTTCCTAAAAGAACACTTGTTGGCTTTTTCCAGAAATAATTTATCTTCCGCTAATTCATCTGTTTAAAATCTTCTACTGTGGTTTATTTTATCTGCATTTATGCTACTATAGCAATTCTTACTTCTACACCCTGAAATTTTGAATTTCCTAAAAGAACACTTGTTGGCTTTTTTCAGAAATGACTATGACACACTGCTTGCACTGGATGAAAATAACCACCAGCACACTGGTGCTTCAGAAAGCCAGATCAATAATTTGCCAGAGTCAGTAGTTCAGGTATCTTGCAGACTGGTATAAGTTTTTTTTTCTTCCTCTTCTGAAAAATCATAACTAATTTCCCATGATTTCCTGTTTCCGACAGTCCAATAGCATTGAGGATCCATGTTCTGTCTGCCTTGAAAATCCTTCTGTGGGAGATACTATCCGCCATTTGCCATGCTTTCACAAGTTCCATAAAGAGGTTTCCCTCCTGATTGTTATGTTTCAATCACTTCTGCTGAACTTTTGTCGCATTTCTGATGTCAAACTGTTTGCACATTGCAGTGTATTGACGAGTGGCTTAAAAGAAAGAAACTGTGCCCAGTCTGCAAGTTTGGGATTAGCTGAAGTTTGCCATATTAGTCTGCATTTGGAGTTCTACTTGGTAGTGGCAGCGACGAGAGGCTGCAATTTCTCATACTGGATGCTTTCCTGCAGAGAATTTTTTGTCCAAGATAAAAATAATGTATTACTGTGATCAGTGCTTTTGGGCATCATTTTGTATGCACGCTTGTTTTGTTACTTCTGTTCTCATGATACGCCAATTGGAATGAAATGGTTAACCAGCATCCTGTCAATCATCTATGTCGTGTTGCACATATTTCAATGAAAAGGCGAAGGTGAGGCTCGTCCCCATGTCATGGACCTGGTCTCAATAAATGTGCTAAGGGTTTCTGTATGTTTTGGGGTGATCCATGTCTGGTGAATTTAACTTTCACTATCAGAAAAATACCTAAGATAGGCAGGTATTATTTTACGTTCTTGCACCATGTAACAAACGTGTTTGCACCATGGATTCGTTGTTACTAAGTTCGCGCGTTAATATATTACCAGACATTAGTTTTTCACCACATCTGCTAAAATTCAGACGCCTGACGTCTCAGACGATGGGTTTTCATGCACGTTTGTTGTTTCTTTGCTGTTCAGCTGACGTAAGCAAAGAGAAGCATGGACCATGGCCAGTGAGTGGGTTAGACAATCCTCCTATAGTTCACTCAAGGTGGCCGTTGGGACGTGCGTGTAGAAAACTAAATATAATTAAAGATATTAAAACAATGCATAGCAGCACCAGTGGTCTAGTGGTAGAATAGTACCCTGCCACGGTACAGACCCGGGTTCGATTCCCGGCTGGTGCATACCGTTTTTATTTGATGTAGTTTTTTTTTTAACTCAACGCAAACAGTAGGGTTTTCTTTTTCATTCGTGTGTGGATAAGGCTCGCAACTTTTGCGGTTCCCATTTTCTGATGCAGCTCGCAACAACCCACACTATCTTTAGTAGGTCGGCGCCTGAATCCTACTACTCTCAGTAATTTGGGCTGGTCGGCTCCCGTATCCTAATCTGGGCAGCCGATCCGGGATGTTGCGTGCTCCAACTCCAACAACCTGCGACTGCGATCCCCGCCGCACACCACTCGGCACCCGCGGCAGCTCGTGCGAAGACCACGCTGGTGTGCTCTCCGCACCGCAGCAGGCCAGCAGCCCAGTTCCGTCGCTGCGTCGCATGCCCGACACGGAGGGATCCGGGCCGGGCGGGTCAAAAAAATCGCGCGCAGGCGCAGTTCAGCAGCAGCGAATCGCCTCGCGCGCGTCGTCCATCGTCTCGGACGGCCAGGATCGCATCATCGCGTCGCGGTGCACCCCGCCGAGGAGAGGAGAGCACGAGACGGGGCCAAGCCAAAGCGAGCGCGCTCGCCCCGGGCCGCACGGATCCACCGCGTTCGTGCCAGGAGGCGTCGCGTCGCGCCGCGCCGCGCGGCGGGCGTCCGCAATAAATCGAACGTCCACGGCGACACTGCCACTTGCCTCTTCGACCTCGTCTTGCCTTCTTCGTTCTCTCGGTGTGGTGTGGGAGGGTATCTCGCCTCGGCTCTCTGCCGCGCGGCGCTGGCGGAGGAGGGGGTTTTGATCACTTCCGTTCGTCTCTCTCGGTGAGGCCTCTCTGGGTTGCGCGGCTGCACGCATTCCGTTCTCGTTCGCATCCTCCGCCTCAGGCCTCAGTGCTCCGTGCGGAGAGGTCGGGGATTTCGAGGGTTTTTCCTTTTACTCGTTCGTTCTCTCCTCATTGAGAGTGTGGAGGGGTTTGTACGGGTACGGGAGGTTGTTGTTCCGGGGTCAGTGTGTGGGCGTGCGGTTCCTTCTGCGGATCCTACCTTTCCACAAGATTCGTTGGTTGGTTTCGATCGAAGATCGTATCGTTATACGAGATTCCGTCTGATTTCTGTCTTCTTTTCTTACCCGTCCTGTTGCCTGAGATTTCGTTTAGATTTTTCTCCATGGGCGGTTGGGTAAGTTCACGCGGAGTCTGAACAATTTCAGGGACTACGGTTTATGGCTACAAGATGCTAGTTCTCTGCAATGCAGATAGATGCTGGTTTGGCCACCCAAAAGATAGGATTATGGCTACAGCTAGCATGCCTGCAAAATGCATTTGTCTTTTAATGTAAAAGCATCTTTTTATGATTCCCCTTCTTCATCTCGATTCTCGACAGAGATTTCCATCCACTGTTTCCGGATTCTGTTTCGGACTGTTCTGATTGATCGTGATGCTTAGAATTTCGCATGTTTTATTATGGGCATAAAAATTCATGATGTTGGATTCACTGAACCGAACCTGCGTGCACTTCCAGCACAATTTACTAAAGCCTGTGTTGTTCGTGCCAACTACAGTGAATTCCTGTTTCACCGATACAGTGAAGTGCGTGACTGAATAGATATCAATGGAGGGCGGTGCGACCGTAGCAGATAAGGCAGAATTCAAGGAGTGCCTGCGGCTGTCCTGGACACAGCCATACATCCTTCAGCTTGTGCTGTCTGCTGGCATCGGTGGTCTTCTTTTCGGATATGATACAGGTATCTGAACATGACAAGCTATAAGATCGTTGGATACTGACTTCTCTTTCAAGACATTTATTTAGTTGTGGTAACTGATAACCATAGCTGATATATAGATGTTTCGATCCACTCCTGTGATTTATTTTCTCACAATTCAGATTTTAGTAGTTAGTACTGTAGTGACAGACAATAAACCTGCCAAATGACATGCATATATATTGAAGGCCAACATGTTCAAGTTTCAAGTTTTCAACTATGAATCACCAATTGCTCAATATCTCTTTCTTGAAATTATTGAGGAAATCAAGAGGAACTGCTTTTAACTTTTATCCAATGCCTTGAAATTCTGATAAAAAAAACAGAAAATTTTCCTTTTTTTATTTACAATGTCATGATGATATTAATCCTGTGGTACATCTTGCATGAGCACAACATGCAAGATGAGACGTTTTGACATCCTTACTTCACTTCTGCCATGTCCGTCTCATTTACATACTCCAGAAGTGGAGTTTAGCTGATTGATTTATCACCTTGTTGACATTTTATTTGCCAGGTGTCATATCTGGAGCCCTTCTCTACATTAGGGATGATTTTTCTGCAGTAGAAAAGAGCACTGTATTAAGGGTAAACTTGGCAATATTTCCCTTTTCATGACCGTAGTTCTAGTGTAACTTCAGTTCATCTGATGTTTTCTTCAGACAATAACATTCTAAACACGGCTGATATGTGATATCATGACTCCCTGCTTATTCCAAATAACAGGAGACAATAGTCAGTATGGCTGTTGCTGGAGCTATAGTTGGAGCTGCATTTGGTGGCTGGATGAATGACAAGTTTGGAAGGAGGCCTTCCATCATAATTGCTGATGCCTTGTTCTTTGGAGGTGCAGTAATCATGGCGTTTTCCCCAACGCCTAAAATCATCATTGTTGGGAGGGTATTTGTTGGCCTTGGTGTTGGAATGGCTTCCATGACAGCTCCTCTGTACATCTCTGAAGCCTCCCCTGCTAGGATCAGAGGTGCTCTCGTGAGCACCAATGGGCTTCTCATCACTGGTGGCCAGTTCTTGGCATACCTCATTAATCTAGCCTTCACTAAGGTACCCACTCAACTAAACATTCAACTCTTGTCATCTTCTGCAAGTTTGGAAAACATTGTTTTGCAATAAATAATTGATGTTACATCCATTGCCTGTGTCAGGTGCCGGGGACCTGGCGGTGGATGCTTGGCATTGCAGGGGTTCCTGCACTGGTCCAGTTCATTCTGATGCTGATGCTGCCAGAATCACCAAGATGGCTCTACAGGAAGGTTGATAGTAGTATTTTTGTACACAAAGTAGTTCGTATGCAGGAATTATTTAGGATTCAAATACCACACTTTTGTCTGTACGTTACAAATAGTTACATAATGTAGTGAATCTTATTGCATGCCAACATGAGCAAAGGATTATGTTGCGAAAGGGAAGGAACATACTGACAATTTGCATTTTCTTGGTGAAACAAACAGGGCAGGAAGGAGGAAGCTGCAGCAATCTTGCAGAAGATTTACCCTGCAAATGAGGTTGAGCAAGAGATTGACGCAATGCGCCGGTCTGTCGAAGAAGAGGTGCTCCTTGAAGGCTCCATCGGCGAGCATGGCCTCATTGGCAAGCTGAGGAAGGCGATGGGCAGCAAGGTCGTTCGCCGCGGGCTAATGGCCGGCATCATCGTCCAGGTCGCGCAGCAGTTCGTGGGCATCAATACCGTCATGTACTACAGCCCGACGATCGTGCAGCTGGCAGGCTATGCGTCTAACAACACAGCCATGGCATTGTCCCTCATCACCTCGGGCCTGAACGCCATCGGCTCGGTCGTCAGCATGTTCTTCGTGGACAAGGCAGGCAGGAGGCGCCTGATGCTGATCAGCCTGGTCGGCATCGTCGTGTGGCTAGCCGTGCTCGGCGGCACGTTCCTGGGCGCCGCGCACCACGCCCCACCCGTCAGCGACGTGGAGACCCGACTGCTGGCGAACCAGACCCAGACGTGTCCCGAGTTCAACCCGAACGTCCGCTGGAGCTGCATGAACTGCCTCAAGGCCGCGTCCACCTGCGGCTTCTGTGCTCACCAGGGAGACAAGGCAAGTGCGCCATTTCTTGTTCTTGTCTGCAAGGTTTCTGCTGCACATTCATTCATCTTAACGGAATCGCTTACTATCTTGTCGGAGTTGCAGCTTCTTCCGGGGGCGTGCTTGGTGCTGAACGACGCGTCTCGGCATGCGTGCCGCGCGGACCACCGGGAGTTCTACACGGAGGGGTGCCCCAACAACTTCGGATGGCTGGCGCTGATCGGCCTGGGCGCGTACATCGTCTCCTACTCGCCCGGCATGGGCACGGTGCCGTGGATCGTCAACTCGGAGATCTACCCTCTGCGGTTCAGGGGCGTCTGCGGCGGCATCGCTGCTGTTGCCAACTGGGTCTCCAATCTCATCGTGACGCAGACGTTCTTGTCCCTGACCAAGGCACTCGGGACATCGTCCACCTTCTTCCTCTTCTGCGGTGTCTCCTTCCTGGCTCTCATCATCGTCTTCCTCACCGTTCCGGAGACTAAGGGCCTGCAGTTCGAGGAAGTGGAGCGGATGCTGGAAAGGAAGGATTACAAGCCCTGGAAGAGGTACCATGGTGGCAGCAGCGTCGAGTCGGCGAAGAACAGTGAGATTGGCCTCACCACGCCATGAAATTCGCATAGGTTCTGTTATGTTACCTAGATTCAAGTAGCAGTAATTCGTAGTGGTAGTTTATAATAGGTTGTCTGCTGATCCCCCTCTAGATTTCCAAAAAGTAAAAATGTGGCATTTAATCATTCACTTATGAAAATGTGACATTTGATGCTATTTTTTTGTTCAAGAGCATTTAATCTTGATTTTAGCACTGGAGTGGCTTATTATATATTAGGGCCGCACTGTGTTTAAGACAACATTCAGAATTGATTTCTTTTTTTATTTTATTTTTCTTTTTCTTTTTCTACTTTTTACCATTTGGTGACGAATCTGCACTTCACTTGCATTAATTAAAGCATCTTCACCCATAAAAACCCATTAATGGTAAAAAAGTCGTCTAAATTCACCAAAAATTCACACATATAGATGATAGGATGATAACAACCTTGCAAAATATCTTATTGAAACTCGACTTCGTTTGTGAGATATAAAAATAATAAATTTCAAGTCAGAAAAGCATCCGATGATTTGGTAGAAATTTGTTATTTTTATATCTCACAAACGAAATCGAGTTTAGCCAAGATATTTTGCAAGGTTGTATCATCATATCATCTACATGTGTGATTTTTTTGGTGAATTTAGACAACTTTTTACCGTGGTTTGTACATTTTCACGGGAAGTTAGTTTGCATATAGATAATGCATCCTTAATTTATAAAAAAGAAAACTTCCAAGTACAAAAGCATCGAACAACAAAACATTGGCAAATGAACAGGCTATGCAACTTCACAGGCTGTTACTTGCAGCTTATGCATGTAGGGCACAGACATCCTGTGTTTCGTCTGCTCGAATTAGGTAACAGGAGGTGCAACTTGAAAAGATATGTACAGTTTTGTGAAAAGTTTTGTCATGGGACCCTAGCCAAAAATTGTTTGGATATCCCTCACTAGATTTATTGCCCAAAAAGATCCTTGGATTGTAACATTTATTTGGTTGTCACAAATTGCTGTCAAGTTCATAGGCATAGCTGAAGAGTGAAGACGAAGTCTAAGTCATATGCAGTCGTTCTGTCATCGTCTGCTACTCCTGCTTGAAACAGACAAGTGTAGCTTGCTGCGTGCGTGTAGCATAGGAGTGAAACCAATCCAGTTAGGCTTCATTGCAACTTTCAGTGATCTCTCTTGGTAACCTTTTCCCGATTGGCATCCCACATTACACAAGTTAAAACTACGACTCATTTTTGTCTCAGTTGAGTAGCCAGAGTATTCAGCATCAGAACATAGTAACATTACCATCCAAGGTACAGCTTGTACTACAGTTTACATGTAAACTTGTGATGTGAAATTCCAGTACTGCACAAGGTGATCCTGCAGAGCATCACACACAGATTCTTATCACAGGGTTCTGGAGCTAGGCCACCAACTGATGGCACGTAGCTCTGCCGTTTCTTATCCTCACTGTTTCACTTATCCTACTGCAATTTACACGCGAAAAAAAAGGCAACACCATCTAGAAACAGACATTGAAGCAGCCTCGATCAGCATTCAGCAGACGGTCGGTCACGCAGTCATGTTCCTGCCTCATTGCCATGCGAGCCAGCCTCTGTTGCCTGATTAGCCAGACCGCCCTCATCATCCAGCGCTGCAGTGTTGCTTGGCTCGCCGCGCACCGCTCTGGAACCCCCCGCTAACAGAGCAGCAGCTGACCATGCCGCTGCTGGGCCGGGAAGAGGATGCAACGTGCGACGGTCCGCCTGCCGCTGTTCAAGCTCGTGGAGACTCAGCACACGGTTCTCGAGTAGGCTTCTATGAATCTATGGCACAGCAAGCACAGAATGCATTGGGGAATGAGATCTTTTGTCTTGTCACATAATAAACACTTTTTGGAACCTATTTGCAATTATGTGCTCATGAAATTTTATGCGTTGATTATGAGATCATGTTGCTTTTCAGAGTACAAAACGTCACGTTTTGTTATGGAGCCTGTAGGGTCAAGTTGTATTATGTAGATATATACCAAAATGTTAAATGTAACTGGAGATTAACATTCAAAGCAAACTCAAGTTAATCAGTGTACCTCCAGTAATGTCTTCTCTACGATATCATGAAGTTTCTTCTGAAATTCTACCTGCACCTGTAATGCATATTCTTGGATGCGTCTGCCAAATAAAACTTGACTTATCATACAGAGGCGAAGTTCACTCTTGGAGAGGCATGAGAGTTTATAATGAAATGCCATCAATTGCATACACTTTTTATTTATTTATGGAACTAACTATATATCCATAATTATAAAGTGTCACAGAGAAAGCAGTGAAACCTTTCCAGGGTAAAGCAGTAACATTAATAAGTGTTTTCATCTTGAACACTCTATGGAAAGTCTATGCATGCTGAAAGAACGAGACTATCAAGTTGGTGAAAACACCAGCCATCAGAACGATCAGTGAAGTTCGGTCATTCCGTAAGAGTAGAAACATAGTAGTGTAGAAACATAGTAGTGTATACCAAATGAAAGTTTGCAAAAACAGTTGCAGCATTGATGTTAATGAACCTACTTGCACAAGAAATGGTAAAGCCAAAACATGTTTGAACATGGAAATGGAAATAAAAAAATGGGAATACAAATAATGGCTCACTTTTGTACATCTGAAGGTACTACTTCATTACACATGGTCGTCTCCACTGATGTGCCTGGAACTGTAATGCAATAAAAAAATGATAAATAAAGTGACTTGAATATGAGAAATGTATTTCTTTGAAAACAAAAGAATTTTGCACCATATACAAAAACCAATATGCGGTGCCAATGATAAGGGGAAACAATAAAAGGTGTACTGAAACAAGTGGAAGTGATGTTTTCAACTTCCTGCCACCATGCTAACCTTCAGATGGGTGATGCTTAACTTGAGCCATTTTGTACTTCTGTTTGGTGTATTACCTTTAATTAGCAAACCATAAAACCGAAATATGTATGTCACAAAAATTCTACTGGAAAAGGAAAAAGGAAAGTATACCTGCAAGTGGCTTTTCACATGCTCACGAGTCAGACCTTCAACATTCATGATCTCAAGAATTTGTTTAGGTTTAGCATCTGCATTTGTTCAAACATAATGAGACAACAATAATTACAATACAAAGCCAATAGAACTTTGTACGATGATAGTGAACACAGTGCTGAGATTGTACTTTCACTACCACCAAGCATATTGACAGCATCTACGAAGCGATCATGCATTTCCATAGTCCATCGCATGCGTGCCTTGGCCCTTTTGGGGCAATGGGCATTTGTAATTGCCAGAGGAGAAACGGTTGGATACAATTGTTGAGGTTCAGAAGGAACTGAAACTGATTGATGTACCATGTGCTCATCATGATGCCATGGCTCAGAGTTTGGATTTGAGGGAATAGGAGCAGATTCAGCCTGTGCAAAAAGAAACGTATCAACTCCAACTTAAGGCATCCCAAATGAACATAACATGGAGAGGTTCTAGAAATATATGGTCTGCTGCCTCATATAACCAAGGAAATCCCATATCTAATGCAAGCTTTAGTTTCAAATTACCGGTTGGTGAGTAAAAATATCATCGAAATTCGGGATCACAAAGCTTGGTGACCATTCATCTCTGCCGTCAGATTCTTCGACGGTTCTGACAAAACCAGGAATTTGGTGGTCTGCACCATTGGTTACTTCAGGAGATAGTCCAGAGAAACTACAACCTGGAGGTTCTTCTGGTAACCCAGAATAGGAAATCATGTTGGAGGGCAGGATTCCAGAAAGGGGAGAATGCGTGGTCGATGGTGTCAAATAAGTAAATCGTCCATGCGTAATAACCGTGGAGAAAGTACTGGAAGATAGTGCCATAGACTCTGAACAAGCCGCTCCAGTAACAACAGGCAAAGACTGCAACTTCATATCATGAGATGAGATACAAGGACCTGTAACGAATTGCAATTCGCATGTTCAGAACTTCAAGTTCCATGGTTAGAAACATTTGTAGAGATAATTCTTTCATAAGAATTTTGTGAACATTTGTAGAGATAATTCTTTCATAAGAGTTCATATGTTCAGGGTTTCGATTACCATGTGGCTGTTATAAATCCATCAAACAAAATTTTTATATGGCTAGGATAACTGTTGGTACCATAGTTATATTAGAGAAAGAAGGGGGGAAAAGATCGGCTAACCTTGCTAGGACTACATAGGCTGATCAGAAGGCTATGACTAGTTGACTACTACCATGCTGTAAAGAATGAACATAGGAAACTAGCAGAGCTGAACTTGTGCATGTATGAGAACGGGGTTGGATGAAAAAAATGAGAGATCACGATCACGAGTACAGTCATGAAATGATCATCGACAAAAGAATGAACAAGAGAAACCTAGCAGAAACTTTTGTGAGAGAGAGAGAATCTGACCTTTGCACCGACAGCAAACGAATTGGTCGAGAAACCCTCAATTTTCTTTCCTTGGATTCACCGATTCAGGGGGAGGCGTGAATGGATGCAAATAGGGAGGAACACACGGAGCGGCTGCATTTTCTACTCCGGTACCCTCCTGGTTTCGCCTACAACAAACGCAAGCAAACAAGGATCGGATCGTGACATCGATGAAGCGAGCGCGACGACAGCAATGGATGAGCGGGCGGCGACGCGGAGAGACAAGACTAGGGGATGGCATGGATGGATTAATAAACAAAAAAAAAACCTGCAGGTCAAAGAAGACAGATATCGTCAAAGAAAACTTGAGGGAAACAAAAGAAAACGAAGAGGAGTGGTATATCAGGGGACCTGGGAGATGGATACCATCTGACCTGAGAAATGACGCACGCATTATTCCAGCTCTGCAGTCTCGTCAAAGCCGTGGCCCGGCCTAGGCAATGAGGCCAATGTTGGGCCAGTGTGGCTGAATTCAGAGCCCCGTCCTGAACAATTCACCGGCCCGCGCAGCGCGCACTCCAGCTCTGCCCTTTCAGGTTTCTGAGTTGATTGTTATGGTCCTAATGAAACTATCCAACATCTCTTTCTTTACTGTTATCGCACCACCTAAATATAGATTTAGATGTTTTTGTTTAATCATCTACTAGTACCTGCAGGGCACAATGTGCAAACCTTTATATTCGATTTTCTTGACAGTGGTGGCTGCACTCTGTTGGGAGTTATGCTCACTGAAAATAATGTTGGTAACACTTTTATATAGACCGAGTACTACATTTTTGTAATCAACAGTTGTTCACCTCTCATGGAGTTTGTCGTAGAGAGTTAGAAGTAACGTATAATTTGCACGTTACATATACACTATCGATTATTAATCCAAATCCATATTAGAATTAGAACACTCGATGCGAGTGGAAATCTAAGTAAAATAAGGATAATTGAATAAATGATGATTCGAAGATATTAGAGTACTAATCTAAATTTCACTCCAAGCAAAATTGCATTCAGGGTTTGCACTCTAGTTTTAATATTTAACAAGACTTTGTTCATCTGAAGTATTAAGGATGCGGATGATGAAAAGACTTGAATTTTATTGTTTTCACATATTATCTCAAGATTAATTGTGTGAAGTTTTAATTTGATTTCGCATCCCTTAAAAAGGTGTTTGTCCGGCGAACAACTAATTTAACGACAATCATCACTCGATTGATTTTAGCCCTTCGTTCTAAAATGAAATGGTCCAAAGCAGATCTCTCTCTTCACCTTATCTTTTTTTCATCTTCTTCCTCCACCTACACCTAAGTAAATGGAGCTTGAACCGAGCTATTGGGTTTTTCCTCTCCCACGAGCCTTAATAGACAGAGTTAGACAGAGGTCCAGTTGCCAAGAACAATTTTTCTCAACCTAAGTCTGGCCCTAAGTAACTTAATTATTTGCTTTCTAACAAAAAATAGCAGTCGTCTCGCTCAAGCTTAGGTCCAACTTGAAAAATACTAATCTGACTCACCTATGGGATGGTCGAGGGTTGATTTTTTTTTTTTTTTTTTTGAAATAACTAGTTTTTTCGACCACATAGACACTGGGACATGCCCCGAAGCGCTGCTCGACCCCGCCGCCTCTACTCCCCGCCTAGTTGGCGGCTCCCTCAATGTCACACACCATGCATGGCCTTGTCCTAAAGTCCATTAGATCTGTCTCCTTCTCGTCATCTTCTTCATCTCTGGAGAGCTCCCCTACTGCATGGCTGGCTCTAGCGACGCTCGCTACGCACCATGCTAACTTGATGGAGGCTATCCAACCGCCTTCCCTAGTGCCCGCCCAATGGCACTGCTGCTGCCTAGCCCACGACCAGGGGCGAAGGTAATAAGTTCTAGGTAGGAGGTGCAAATGCACCAAAAAACACAAAATACAGTGAGATTGGTTAGAATTCCACCATATATGCACCACCTATGAGGTATGTCTATGCATCTACAAGCCAAAAACATCATCTTCTAATTTGTTCTAGCTTCACAATTGCCCTTGACGCCTTCTGCGTTACCACTATCGTCACATCATCCTTCTCCCTTGGTAATCTCTCTAAGCCTGTCGAATTCAGGTAACACCAAACCCTGAATTTAAACCCTGACTTGTTAGAGTTGAGGAAGAAAATCGCATGGCACCTTTAAATTGAACAGAAAAACTCGAATGAGAGGGAGTCACTTAAGTGAATTTTAGCTTTACTCAACCAAAAAAAAGTAATTCCAATTGTGTTATTAAAAATCTGGAGAGATAGAACCATCCAGCGATCCACTTCAGCGCGATGACGAGGCTAGCTGACTGAGTGTCTCGGACGTCGTGCCTCACGGCGCACCAAAACAAAGGGACGCCAAGAAACCATTTTTACCTGCTGCGTCCGGCGACACGTTACGGCCTAGCAGGGACGGGCAACATGCACGCGCCCACGTCGCGTCCGCTGCCGCGCCACGTCCCGCTCGACCGCCGAGCCGCTTTATATATGCGTCCACCACCTACACACCAGAAAGTAGCTCAGCTAGCATTCGATTTCTCACTCGAATTCGACGAACTGTGCACAGATCTCTCAGCTCACTCCAATAATCCTGCTGTTAGGCTAGCCAGGCAACAAACTCGAACGCGCCGGGTAGCGGAGCGGAGATGCAGGGAACGACGACGACGGCTAAGCAGGCGCGCAACAATGACCGCGGCGCGGCGAAGACGGCGACGGACGGGAAGGGCGACGCCGGCGCCGCCGGCGCCAACAAGGCTGGGGACGTAGGGAATTACAAGGGCGACGCAGGCAACAAGGCCGGCGGCATGCATCATCACGGCTTGTCCGCCGTGGAGGCCAAGGACTCCCAGACCATAGTGGCGCTGCAGTCGCCGGTGACCGTCATGCGCCCCGTCCGCGGCGACCTCGAGGAGCACATCCCCAAGCCATGTGAGCGAGCTCACCTTTTACATTTGTTTAGTAAGTATAGAACGCACGGTTTGCCCGAGATTAATTCCTCACTGATGCATGTGTGTCCGGTGATGATGGGGCAGATCTGGCGCGAGCTCTGGCGGCGCCGGACATCTACCACCCCGACGGCACCTCGGACGTCGAGCACAGGCACCACCACATGAGCGTGCTGCAGCAGCACGTCGCCTTCTTCGACCGCGACGACGACGGCATCATCTACCCTTGGGAGACTTACTCCGGTATGCATGCATGCATGCGAATGATATACTACTGCAAACAATAATCTCTGCAAATTTCATATATATGTGATCTCTGCGCTGAGACGAGATACACACTGGAAACAATGCAGGATGCCGTGCGCTTGGGTTCAACATGATCCTGTCGTTCTTCATCGCCGTCTTCGTGAACGGCGCCATGAGCTATCCCACACTGCCTGTGAGTACAACTCTTCAATTTGGTTCAGGCAATCCATGGTTTGAGGGCCGTTAAAACGCATGTTCTGTGAATAAGAACACATTACGTTTTTCCATTCGTCTGTACGTATTTGTGGTTGCAGGGGTGGCTGCCGTCCCCTCTGTTCCCGATCTACGTCCACAACATCCACAAGAGCAAGCATGGCAGTGACTCCGGGACCTACGACAACGAGGGCAGGTAGTGATCGATCTGCTGCTGCTGCTGCTGCTGCTGCTCATGATGATGTCTCTGTCTGTCCTAGCGCAAATTGATCTAGAGTTCCATTCCAAATGCATGCTAATTTAATTTCGTCCTGTGGTTGTTCAGGTTCATGCCGGTGAACTTCGAGAACATGTTCAGCAAGTACGCCCGCACGTCGCCGGACAGGCTCACCTACAGGGAGCTGTGGTCCATGACCGAGGGCTTCCGCGAAGTCTTCGATCTCTTCGGCTGGTGAGCACTGAGCACTGACCGACCCATGTCCATCTCCTCTGCTCCAGCCTTCTTCCTCTGCTGGCTTAATTACTATGCGATCTCGTGCTCGTCCTCTCTGATGTGTCACTGCGTGCTGCAGGGTCGCGGCGAAGCTGGAGTGGACGATCCTGTACGTGCTGGCGCGGGACGACGAGGGGTACCTGTCCCGGGAGGCCATCCGCCGCGTCTACGACGGCAGCCTCTTCGAGTACGTCGAGAGGCAGCGCGCGCAGCACGCCAAGATGTCATAGACGGCTAGACGAGAGGATGGCTGGTGGTGGAAGCCAAGTGATGAACCTGCTGTCTAGCTAGTAGTTCAAGTCTCGGCCTGTTGTAGGTGTGGCGTCTCTGGATGTAGATAACCAGAGGGGTGTCAGAGAACAGGCAGGGCAGCCGTGTACTCGTCCCATCAATAATGCAGAGTTTGTCGACTATGAGACCTCGCCCTCTTTGCTGCTTCGATCTTGTTTCGCGCGGTTTGATTGCGTTCAACTGCGAATTGTAGTGTGCTGGCATGTGTTGGTCAAGGAATAGTTGTTTATGAATTTTCCAAATTAATATTTGCCCAGTTGCTTACACATCAAACGGGCCTATTAGCTCAGTCGGTTAGAGCGTCGTGCTAATAACGCGAAGGTCGCAGGTTCGAGACCTGCATGGGCCAAATTATTTAATTTTTAATTTTTGGCTTTTTACAGAAAAAGTAAAACTCTCAAGCTCGTCTTTAGATGCTTTTCTTCTTTTTATTATCACTAGCAAAAATGCCCGCGGCGTTCTTCTGGAGCGTATAGTTTGTAGTCTGGACATCTAGACGACATAAAAGCGCCGAAGATTTTTTTTTTTACAATCGTGTCATGCTTTCTCATTTGTCTTGAAATGAAACTCTATAACATGTCTGTATGCGCTCTAGTCGCATTCACATAGACAAATGATGATCAAAGATTTATCCAATAGTAATGTTCTGGTCATGCATTTTAATTTATGTTGTAATTGACAAAATACTCCAACTCATAAAAATATGGGTAGACATTTTAGGAAAATATAGTTAATATTTGGAAAGTTATCCAAAGCACTTTATTCCCGTACTTAAAAGGTGAGATCAGATTAAAAAAGAACTTAACAATCTGCGTGCGTGTCTCTTCCACTTATCATGTACAAGACTCCACAATGCAAACTTTGGTGGAGATAGCATATTGGCAAAAAAAAAAATGATTAATTACTTAATCTTTCAAAATTAATTGCTTAATTATTTGATTTTTTGGTTGTTATATAAGGCAGGTTACAATTAAAGAGAATGACTTGCGCAAAAAATATGACACAGCAGTAGTTTGGTGGTGAAGTCTTTTGTCCAAAACTAAAGGTATTAACTCAATTCTCTATTTTACATTATAAAATTTCTGTTTTATCTTTAGTTTCCATCTCTAGTTACAGGGAAAAGTAGAGAAAAAATAGAACCGAAATGATGGAACTGAAAAACAAAACAGATAAAGACTGACCTGTAACGAATATGCACAAAAATAGAAAGATGAATTGGAAAATAAATAAAAACGAAAGGTACGGTGAAGAAATTCATTGCTCTTCTATATCAGACTCTCCTCCCTCCTGTATGCGGCTACTACTCCTAGTCAGATACATACATATATACATACTACACCTGTCTTTTTCTACTTCGATTTGAATTTTAATTAGAATTAAGTTATTGATGAGTCTGAGTCACAAATACGAACCAATCCATTTTAGAATCGTACTCCAGCATATCATGCTAGACAAAAGCTATTCTACAACTCATATAAGCATGGGTTATTATATATATAAGTTTGCATAGAAGAAATTCTTCATTGTCCGGTATTTAGAGAGAGACGGACAAAAAAATGGATGGACCAAAAAAATGGGCTGAAATTTTGCCTCTTTATTATTACTAGCAAATATGCCCGTGCGTTGTAACGGGAGAAAAAAAAAGCTATTAATATTTGACTTATTTGCTTTACCTTGTTACCTTTTTAATAAAATTTAAAAGGTATAATTTATTTTATGATGACTCATGCATAATATATATGAATTAGTATTGGTATAATATAGTATTGTCATGTTAATTCTGTAGTACTGCGATGCGTTCGGGCTCATGGGCGTCGTCAGGCTCAGCACCAAGGTCCTGCACGTCAGTCTGGCTCCGCCGCAGGCCGCACGCCGCTGACTACGACGGCATGAAGTGCTGGACGGTACGGTGCGCCAACACCAACTCCATGCATGGTGACTGCAACGGCGAGGTGGTCAACGGCGTCGTTGGGCCTCCGGCCAGTTCTCCCAGCCAAGGCTTCCAAACATCAACGGCGCGGACAAGTGGTGGGGACGAATAGGTAGCTGCATTCCCACTCGTACCCGCGTCCCGGACTCCTTCCGCGACGAGGTGGTCGTCGCCGTTGGCCTCCCTCCGGGGCGCAAAGGAGATCACGCTAGGGAGCTCCGTTAGGTGGCGAGAGGTGCACGTTAGCGTCAAGTCCATGGACGACGGCATTCATTGCTCTTCTATATCAGACTCTCCTCCCTCCTGTATGCGGCTACTACTCCTAGTCAGATACATACATATATACATACTACACCTGTCTTTTTCTACTTCGATTTGAATTTTAATTAGAATTAAGTTATTGATGAGTCTGAGTCACAAATACGAACCAATCCATTTTAGAATCGTACTCCAGCATATCATGCTAGACAAAAGCTATTCTACAACTCATATAAGCATGGGTTATTATATATATAAGTTTGCATAGAAGAAATTCTTCATTGCCCGGTATTTAGAGAGAGACGGACAAAAAAATGGATGGACCAAAAAAATGGGCTGAAATTTTGCCTCTTTATTATTAGGTATAGATATACCATAATTATTTATGTTCATATTCTGTCGTCTGTGTCCTTTTAATATCTGTTCAGCTCTTCTTAACATGTTTCTCTTTCTTTGTAATTTTGTAACTATATTTACTTCCACATGAGGTCTGCATTCTGCATGGATTAATAAAAAGATAATAGAAAAGCTAATTTAGTATTAATTCCGTTTTACATTATAATTTGTTTTATTTTTTAATCCAAGTTTGACCTAACCACTCGTCTTATTTAAAAAATTATATAAAATTTTATATCTTCCGTTGTGGCATTCTTTATAAATAAAAGTCCTTCAATAACTTAATTTGACTATAATTTCATCTTATTTAAAAAATTATGCAAAATTTTATATCTTTTTCGTTGTGACATTCTTTATAAATAAAAGTTCTTCAATAATAATTTGACTATATAATCAAATTTGAGATAAAAAAAAAAAATTAAACGAATTATAATTTAAAACGGAGGAAGTATTTCTTTTGCTTTAATTTATAAAATATTTTGATATGTAATATATTGTTTGTAAACTAACAATCTTGTGAGTTGATAGTGTTGGTAAATAAATTTAGAAAAACACGAACGCATGTGTTAAGTCCAATTTGAAATAAGTACATAGGTCTTTTCACTTTATTCTTTGATTTTGTTTCATCCTAATATCGTTATCGATACCTCGAGTTGATATATAGCCTTGAAACTACCTCTCCACCTCTATTTAATTTAAGTCCACCTTTATGATAGGCACATAACTTAAGATTAAACAAAGTTCTAAATATTATCTAGTAGCATTCAATATAAATATTAAGACTAGATTGTCATCCATATGTGTAGGTAAGATATCTAGTCTTAATATCAATATTAACATTAGCTTATCATCCTATTAAGACTAGATTGTCATCGTGCACATTTGATAGTTTTCCCTTTTTATTCAGTAACAACAGTACAACACATGCAGTCGCTTAAAAATTAAAATTACAATCTCATCGAGGAGCACCGGGTGATTAAGAATACAATAATTTTATTGGACAAAAACAAACGACGCTAGTAATAACAAATATAATAAAGGACGAGGTTTTTCCTACTCCCGGGAGTAGTTACTCCCATCTTCAAAAAACTATATTGTGTATGTGTTCATACTTGTTTAACACTTTAAGTATGTTTATATACTTATACTAAGATACTTCAAATCTTTCTATGTGAAAAAAATTCAAAGAATCCATACTTTTTAATATATTATGAAAATGCCACTTACTGTAGAATATAAAATAAGTATAACCACATACTCTATGTATGCATGCATACCTGACAAATATACAACCATAGATGGTCTAGTATGATCATATACTCCCTCCATATAGGAAATACAAGTCGTTTTGGACAAGATTTTGATCAAATATTGGGAATATAAATCATAACTAACTTTTAAGTTGTTAAGTTTGGAAATGTGAAAATCATATGAATAAATTTGTCTTGAAAAATACTTTCATAAAAGTATAAATATATTACTTTGTGATGAATATTTTTAAAATAATATGAAGTCAAAGTTAGACTTTGAAGACCGTGTTGTTGTCCTAAACGACTTGTATTACCAATATGGAGGGAGTACTTCGTGTACATACACTTCGTTTGGTCATATACACCTCAAATCTAGAGATATTAACATAGGAGTAGCTACTCCCTAGGAGTAGGAAAGAATTTCCCATATAATAAATAACTAAATCTCCATAGTATGGCACTCAGAAGGAAACAGATAGGTATGCTGGGACCGACCCATCAGTGAGACATGTTGACCTTCTTCAGACAAAAGACTGGATAAAATCCTCCATATTACTGTAGGATGATCCTCCCTTCTCCAAAGCAGCCTTCGCCTTCAGTTTCAGCTCATGGGCCTTGTTCCTCCTCTCCTCCCCTTCAGGCCCTTGATCCATCAGCAAATCCAGGGCTTTCTTCACCTGTTCCATCCCCACCTCGGCCTGTGCCTCCGCTTCGCCGCCACCGGCGGGATTACTAGCAGTCAAAACATTTTCCGTCGGCTTCGTCACGCCGACGGCCACCCCAATGCCAAGCACGTCGACGATGAGGTGCTCGTTGATAAACTGCTCGGCGAAGAAGGGCCAGGTCGCCATGGGCACGCCGGCTGCGACAGCCTCCAGAGTGGAGCCCCATCCACAGTGCGTCATGAAGCCGCCGATGGCCCGATGCGCCAGGATGGCCACCTGCGGCGCCCACCCGCGCACCACCAGGCACTTGCTGCCTGCCACGCCGTCCGCGTCGGTGTTCTCGCGCAGCCAGTCCTTGACGTCGTCGGGCAGGGAGTCGGCGCCCTTGATGAGCCAGAGCACCGGCGAGGGGCACGCGACGAGCGCCATGCCGAGCTGCATGACCTGGGCGGGCGGCATGCGCCCGGCGCTGCCGAAGCTCACGTACACCACGGACTTGGCCTCCTTGGCGTCCAGCCACGCCATGCACCGCCTCGCGTCATCAGTCGACATGGACTGCGGGTCGAGGCTCGGCGCGCGGCACAGCGCGACGGACCCGACGGCGAGCACCTTCTTGCCCGTCGCCTCCGCGAGCAGCGCCGTCGAGCCGCTCTCCAGCTCGTCGAAGGTGTTCACCACGAAGCCGTCCGCGTGCACGTCGAGATCCCGGATCCCCTGCAGCGCCTTCCCGCCGACGGAGGTGGCCGGCATGAAATGCAGCGGGAGCTGCCTCCGCGACAGCCTGAGCTGGGAATGCGGCAGCGCCGGGACGTCGAACGGCTCGTCGGCCGACGCGACGGCCTCGTGCGGCCTGTGCTCGTACAGGTACTCGATGCAGAGCAGCGCGAAGGCGCCGAAGCCGTGGAAGACGTAGCAGGGCACGCCGAGCTGGCGCGCCACGCCTAGCGTCCACGTCTGGCACATCCCGGAGATGACGCAGCTCGGGCGGCGGCGCGGCGCCCACGCCTCGCCGAGGCAGTGCCGCGCCACGGCCTCGCCGAACCCTGTGTTGGCCACGAAGAAGCGAGGCACCTGGTCCTGAGACCGGAGCAGGTCCATCCTCTCGCAGCCCTCGGGCAGGCCGGCGTCCGCGGCCGGGAACGGGACCGCGGTGACCGTGATCGCGGCGGCACCGGCGCGGTCGACACGGCTCTGTGCTATCGCGGCGTTGACAGGCGTGGTGATGATGGTGACGTCGGCTCCGTGGGACGCCAGGAGGCAGCCCAGGTCCGTCATCGGGATCACGTGGCTGATGGTTCCCGTCCACGGGAAGAGCACGAAGTGAGGTGGCTTGGTGGCGCTCTCCATTTTCTCGCTCGAGCAGCTGGAGTTAATTAAGACGGGTGGCTTGGTGGCTGATCGATCGCTGTCGGCAAAAGGGCTTTGTTAAGCTTTGTGTCAGTGGCTGTGGGGTGTGGCAAGCTGAGCTCTTGCTACTATTTATGCAGGTCCAGTGGCCGTGCACTGCGTATGCATACACGACATGAACTATCTCATCTGATGCAGAGGAGTCAGTACTGAATGGTCCATGAGGCCATGGCAGCATGACTATTCCACACCAACGGGAGATGAAGCAGCAGCATAATCTTCATTCTTCAAGTTTGAGTCTCTGAGAAAATACTAATCGTCGTTCGCGTTGCAGAGCCGAATCAGACATGTCGATGTCCATCCTGGACGACGAAGGCATTGCTGAATTGCTTGATGGCAAAAAATGCTGAATTACTGACCAAATCACAAATGCGGATGCCCGGAACTAGGCATCACATATGAATCAAGGACACGGCTGAAACGGCCTTCCCCAGGCCCAAGCTGGCCAGCTCCAGTTTTACTGCAACTGCTTCACATAGTATCAATCAAGGACGCGGCTGAAACGGCCTGCCCCAAGCCCAAGCTGGCTAGCTCCAGGCTCCAGCTTTACTGCAACTGGTTAAAAAACGTTCAGGATCACAGAACAGCCTCCAGCTTTACAGGCTTACAGTTTCACATCATCTAGCCGCCAGCCTTTGGTTAGATTAAACTCAAATGGTCATCCAGATGACCAGATTTGCTTGATGCACCACTCCTGAAAAAAAAAAAAAAAATGCCATTTCTAGTTTCTGTAGCTCCCACAAAGTTCAGTGTTGCAGCACGAACAGTGTGCTGTACTGCACGATATTTACCACCAAGTCAAACACTTACTCCTACTAGGTATTGATTCATATATTTCACAAGCACGGCAGATACAAAAGGATTCATAAGCATCATTTTTTTTTTCTCGCGGCGGAGATGCTCTGAGGATTTATTCAAATGGATTAGTTCATAGTCAGTAGTCACTTGTCACCACAAGAGACGATCAGCACGTGTGGAATATAAACCCTGTCAGGTATTACTTATCTTCAATTCCTCGTGACGTAAGGCCTTGCATCGCTTAGATGGAACCACGTCATCACTGACGTCGCAAAGCTTTCTGGACTGGGACAATAATAAAGCAGGGGCGGTGATGTATTATATTATTACGGGGAAAAGATTTGATAGGTTTTTAATCCCATAATAATCTTGCGAATAATGTTTGGATGGTGCTAATTTTAACATGCTACTACCTCCGTTCTTTTTTAAAAAGAGACACACATATCAAGATTTAAATTGTAAAAAGAATTATCAATAATTAGGCTTATAGTTTTTAACTATATAGTATAAACTTTATATGGTTAGATTTATAAGAAATTATCCTATGTAATGATTATAAGTTTATAAGCATAAATAATATAAATATAATATAATATAAATAGTCAAAGTGTAACCTAAAAGACCGTATCATTTCAACTCATGCCTTATAGAAAGATGAAAGGAGTGAGTAATTTTTAACATGCTAATTTTGAATAGCAGGGAAGCCTAATTATTTAATTCAACAAGTACTAGAGCGAGAGTTACTGTCACACGTCTAATGAGGACGGTGACAAATTATGAGATTATTTGGCCAAAAGAGGGACCTAAGGTGGACACAACCAAGAATAGCAGGCCCCATGGCCCACCCTAGGGAGGGACGGCATGGGGCACCGCGGGAGGAAGGGCGGCAGCTGCCCTAGCCGTCACCTCCACCGCTGCGCACCTAGAAGGTCGCGGGCCCACAAGGCCACCCCGCCGTCGCCGCAAGTTACCTTTATTATTATTATGATTAATTAGGTAATTAATATTAGGTAAACTGGAAAGACCTTGTTCGATAAGGACTTTCCCGTTAGATTCCACTCGGAACTATAAATACTTAAGCATTGTAATTAGATGAGATCATCCACTAGCCTAATCTACCCTCCCCGCTACGGGTATTACAGCTACTCTTACTTTTAAGAGTAAAACTCTCACGATTAGCTTGAAAGGAGGGGGTACTTGTTAAAACTGTAAGAGTTATTCTTAGAACACTAGTACTTGTTTGAATTCATCCTTGCCGCTTTTAGCATGCTCGATTTCAAACTGACCTAAGCCTATCATCATTCATGGATAAGGGGATATGCCCCTCCACGCCTAACATGGATCCAAAGCCAATGCCTCAAACTCTGTGCAACCATCCTTGTACTGATAATGCAATTATCGACATAGAGGTGATCGGGCAACTCATAGCCATGCATTTTGGGGCAACTGACTCCAGTGCCTGAGTAGCCCTTGATGTACATGTTGACCCAAGTGGCCCTTGATGTGCCTGTTGATCGTGGCTACAAAATGGGTACACATGTATAGTATGCCTTTTTAATAGTTACAGAGAGACATAAACATATATTAGCAATGCATACTGTATGTTTTAATGCCACAATTTCTATCTTTATAAACTTTGGGCACTACATATGCATGGTTCGAACTAAAATCTTACTACCCCTATATTCTAAAATAAAATCAATTTTTGTCCTAATTCAAACTATTTTAAGTATAATCAAGTTTATTAAAAAAACCATATGTATGATAAAAAAATAGTATCACTCGGTACATGATAACAGATATTTTTAGAATATATTTAGTTGGTGTTATATGCATTGTTACTCTTTTGTCTTTCCAATAAAGTTAGCCAAAGTTAAGATAGTTGATTTTAGGTGACTTTGGGAACTGGCTAATTTTGGGATTGAGGTAATAGAATACATGTATTAAGACTACTGTAGCCAATGGTACAGTGGCTATTTCTAGTTTCTATAGTGGAGAAAGTCCCACCCCCCCCCCCCAAGATATTGTTTGGTTTCACTCATATCTATCTTGTCATTTTTTACCTATGACTAGTAATTATGTATCACAACGCTAGATTAGATGGAGTAGCACACGGGGCATAGATGTATATTGGTTCACACTACAAGAAATGTGTAGGTTTATGACTTCTACGGCTTGACATCTGATTAAAATGTCACTAAATTGATCTGTTTATGACGTTTGATTTGGAAGCATTTCAACTTAATGATATAATCATTGTGTTCAGTATGCAGAAATGTTTTTCCTATTCTAATTTCTTGTATCATGCAGGGCCCTGATCTTAGCAAGGGTTTGTCAAGTACTGGAGGTTCAAGATCATCAAAGCGAGTGATGGCACTTCAGGAGCAAGACCAACCAGCTAGAATGACAAGGCAGAGGACAAAGGAAATATCATCAGCCGATGAATTTTGCCGTGTTCTAACAACAGACCCACAAGATGGTCGCACAGAAGATAGGTTGATCGCTCTGGACACTCATACTCAATCTGACAATCACGACATGACTGAAGAAGGCAAGTGATTGTAGCTCCTCTCCATAATTAATGATTTACATATTTGCGTATTAATTAGTCTGATTTCCACTAATTGATTCTGAAATGCAATGATCACAGGTAAGCGAAACATGAAAATGTGTCGCGCAGGCAAAGAATTGGATAGGATCCCTAGAGGATTAAACGCCAAGATCACAGTGCATGTTTGTGATGGAAGCCGCCGGCCAGAGGCACCTATTCAAGCTGCAAAACTAGCATCAGAGGCTGGTTTTGCATTGCGGGATCATACCCCCATCCTCCCCCACTGGAAAGATTATACGGATGAGAAAAATAAGAATCTTCTTGACAACTACCAGGAAAAAATTGCTCTAAGTACCCAGTCTGTGTTGTTATATGCTATTGAAAAATTTCATCAGAGAAAACCTGTGTTTGTTTCAGGTTCGTGTGTACACCTATGTGATGCCAATAGTTCATGCAGCTAAAACAGTGCCCTTTTGTTGTTACTTACATAATCTCTGTGGTTTCTGCATTCCTAAATAGATATGTGCTGAGTATATGATCCGAATCAGATAGGCCTAACTTTAAATAAGATAGGCCTCTTGTAGATATCTCTTAGGCCTATTGGTCGTCTTAAGTGTTGGCTGGACTACTCAAAACTATTTTATTTGTATTGTTCAAGTAAAGGAAATATATTATGCCTTATGTTCTGTAACTACTTTAGTTGTGTAGATCATAAGCAATGTATAATTATTCTGTAACTTGATAGATCATATGCACTGCAGATCATAAAAAAGGCTGATTACCAGTAACTGCTTTGTCGGGGACCAAAATAAGGGCCCTCCAAACAGTTAGGCCCAACAAACGCAAAGTTAGGCTACATGGTAACTAAGCATGGCCTGCCAGGGCCCAGCACGCTGCCAGCAGTCTCGACCAAGCCCCCTTAGCTTGGGCCCACGGTAGGCGCTAACTTTTCGCCCCGTCCGAGCCCCCCTACGCCGAGGCCTCGGGACGGGCGCTTGCCTTCCATCCAGTCCGAGCCCCCTACGCTGAGGCCTCGGACGGGCGCTTGCCTTCCGTCCCCGTCCGAGCCCCCTACACCGAGGCCTCGGACGGCGCTTGCCTACCGTCCCCGTCCGAGCCCCTACGCCGAGGCCTCGGACAGACGCTAACGTTCCGCCTTGCCCGAACCCTCTACAGAACGCTTTGGACGAGCTCCCCCGCCTCCCGTCCCCGTCCGAGCCCCCGTGCTAGGGCCTCGGGCCGGGACGCACCACCCCCGGTCAAGCGACCACAGACTTGACGTATAACCACCGCCCGCCTTCCCACGGTGCACATCGGGCCGACGCCAAGCGGGGGATGGGAGCCGTCCCCCGTTACAACCCTACGCCCGCGTTCATGATTACGCTACCTCTGGTGGCGGCCATGCCTCGCCATTGTAGGGCACCATGATGACTAACCTTTATGATGGTCCCGTCCCCGAAGTCCTGATCATACAGACGCCCCGCCGCCCGAGCGGCGCCGGCGTCAACCTTGTAATGGAGGCGGGTCTTCCTCGAGCCCCGCCACCGTACACCCGGGTATCGAGCACAGGCGGGGTGGAGATGGCTTCCATGCAGTGTATCTCTGCATCGGCCACGCCGTATACGACAACAACGCCACGGCCCTCGGAGCTTCGGACCGGAGATGAGTCAAAGCTACAGCAGCCACAGCGCTCGGACACGTTCACCATGACGTCCCCCCCGTTGCCGGGATCGAGGAGCCGACTCCACGTAACGGCGCCCGCAATCGGCAGCACGGGCGCCGTGCAAGACAAGGCCGCCGCCCACACCGGGCCTCGAAACAAGGCAGGGGAGAAGCTCCGAGGCCTCGGCCGGGAAGAGGCGGCGCCCACCACGCTTTCACCTATTCAGACACTGTACTAAAAGCCCGCTCCTCCCCTTGCGGCTATAAAAGGGGAGGACGGGGGTCCTTCCAAAGGGGAGAAAAGGAAGATATACGTAAGTCAATCGGACTACGCGCGAGTCTAGCAATCTCCTTAGCACACGGGCTCATACACTCATCTTCACGAGACTTGGGACCAGCTCCCTCTCTCCACCTGCTTGTACGCCCCTACCTACAAGCACCTTGGTGCAAGATAATACAAGACTCCCTTGTGTCCATCTCGCACACCATCCGGGGTTGGGAGCACGTACGCAAATTTATTCGTTGGTACTAGGACCGCCAGTTTTAGCACCGACAGTTGGCGCGCCAGGTAGGGGGCTAGTGCGTGTTTCGCCTCCTTTCCCGCAAAAAACCTCCGGATGGCCTGCAGACGTGACGACGCTTCGGGGCAATTTCTCAGCCCCAACTCCTCTCCACTCCAACCGCTGGAGCCGGGGACCCTGATCCGGTTCGGTGAGCTTGAGTTCGTGTCGACTGGAGTCCAAGACGGCATGGAACTCCTCCCGCCGGAGTTCGGGGGCCTTCCGACGAGTCCCCGGGACGGACCCAACACCGGCCGGGCGGGGAGGCGCCACGGCGCTCGCTCCCCGCCAGCGCTCGGTGGGCGCACCACCCGACGCTGGCGGTCTGCGGAAGATCTAGCGGCGCTGCGGCTGGACGATACCCGCCGTGGGGGCCGCCACCGCCGTCGCCCGGCGCGCCAGCCGTTTGGCATGGCCAACGCCGCTGCCACCACGTACAGCGTTGGTCTCCACCGCCATGGGAGCCGGAGGAGGCGTCCCCGCCGTCGGCAGCGCTCCACGGAGCACCCCGACGCGGACACCCCCGACGGGTCCATCCATGCCTACGAGGAGTACCTGATCAGGCAGGAGGAGCAGCGACGCTACTCCGGCACGCGCTACACCCACCCGATCCGGCGCTGCCTCGAGGATACGGAGCCCAGGGGGTTTATCCCGAGCACGCCATCGCTTTTCACCTACCCGACTCCGACTCCCGGACGACATGTACGATCCAACTCGTGAATGCTTTCACGTGGAGATCGGTGAACTTCGGCGTAGGCGGCAACGGCAACGACGACGGCGCGACCAGGGCCCCGATCCCGCACCGGCCGCGGGGGCGACTCCCGGCTGGCGCCAACACCGAGGACCCCTAGCGCGTCCCGGCCTCCGGGCCGGGGGCCCACAGACTTCCGGCGTCACGGGCCTCCGGGACCGGCGAACTACCGGCTACCCCTCGGAGGCCCACGGCGTCCCGCTTATCGAGCGGATTCGGAGCTTGGGGACAGGCTCGAGCGACCGCCGCCTATTACGACGTGAGATAGAAGCGTACGAGCGTGCCCACCAGGCGGCGCGCAATCCTAGCCCTCCGCCGCTCGTCGACGCTGCAGACGTGGCGTCAACGTAAGGATCGCCAACGACGAGGGTGGAGAGCGTCCCCCATCTTCCCACGTGCGAAGTCATAACGTCGCGGCGGCCGCCCCCTCGTCCGGCGATGCCGTAACCATCCACCCCGGGGGCGACGGATTCGAGATGATCCGCGAGACTATCTCGAGACCGCCGCTGTCCAGCCAGGCCGAAAGCTTCGGCCTCCCGACATCGGGGCACCGAGGGACGAGGAGACGGAGAGCGCCCCGCGCCCAAGCGAGAAGCCTCGTCCATCAGGGACCCATCGCCGAGGTCGATCCGCGAGCGTCTTCGTGACAACATGGCGGCATCGACGATGGTGACGCACGCAACGCCATCAACAACGCCGCTAAGGAAGCCGGAGCACGGGCCGGGCGCGACCACCAGCCACGCAGAGGTGGCAGCGCGAGAGCGATGAGGACCGTGATGATGCCGATCCCGGGGCCCGCCTTCAGCCGGGAGATCCGCAACGCCGCGGTTCCCTTTCCGGTTCCGACAGCCGGCCAACCTTGCCAAATACTCGGGAGAAACGAACCCCGAGGTTTGGCTCAACGACTATCGCCTGGCATGCCAGCTTGGCGGCGCGGACGATGACCGGCTTATCATCCGCAACCTCCCGCTTCACTTGGGTGATTCGGCGCGCGCTTGGCTGGAGCATCTTCCCGCCCACACGATCCGCGACTGGTCCGAACTAGTCGAGTTTTTGTGGGGAATTTCCGGGCACGTGCGTGCGCCTGGGAACTCGTGGGATCTCCGTAGGCTGCCGCCGAAGCCCGACGAGACGCTACGGGACTTCATCGACGCTTCTCGAAAAAGTGCACGGAGCTGCCCAACGTGGCCGGCACCGCCATCATCGCCAAGCCTTGATGGCACGACCTGCAAGGAGCTCGTCCATGAGTTGGGACGGAAGATGCCAACCACCGCCAACGAGCTGTTCGAAGTGGCGACGAACTTCGCCTCCGGCGAGGAGGCGGTGGGGGCGATTTTCCGCAACAACAAAGAACAAAGGGAAGCGGAAGGAAGACGATGCCAAGGGGGAGGCACCCCGCAACCCCAGAAGAACAAGAAGAACAAGTGCAAATGGAAGAAGGGCAAAGGGAGGCGGACTCGAAGACGACATCGCCGCCGCGGCCGACCGCAAGGCCCCCCGGGCCCCGGCCCGGGCTTTCGACGACATGCTCAAAAAAGTCCTGCCCTTTCCACAAATTCCCCGTCAAGCACACTATGGGGGAGTACGACTTGGCCTTGTCGCTTCTATCGAAAGCTTCCCCGCCCGAGGACAAGAAGAAGAAGGAGGGGGAAAGCAAAGGCGAGGAGTTCCCCGAGGTCCATGACGTCTTCATGGTCATCGGGGACCGGCGCGAACCTCACCCCGCGCCAGATCAAGTGCGAACGTCGAGAGATATTCTCGGTACACCCCACCACTCCGCAGTACCTGCCGTGGTCCGCCGACGCCATCACCTTCAAGATCGACGACCACCCGCTCTACGTGCCAAAGCCGGGGCGGTACCGCCGTGGTCGACCCCATTGTCGACAACGCGTGCGGCTCACCAAGGTGCTGATGGATGGCGGAAGTGCCCTTAACATCCTCTACTCCGAAACCCCTCGCCTTGTTGGGGATAGAGCGCTCACGGCTTCGGCCCGGCCAGCCTCTCCCTTTCAGGGGCATAGTGCCGGGTAAACGCGCCTGGCCCCTCGGGCGATCGACCTCCCGGTGCGCTTTGGGACGCCGTCGAACTTTCGCAAGGAGGTCATCACCTTCGACGTGGTTGGCTTTCGAGGAACCTATCACGGAATCCTCGGACGTCCCGCGTATCACGAAATTCATGGCCGTCCCCAACTACATTTACCTTCTCCTCAAGATGCCGGGGCCCCAATGGCGTCATCACCGTCGGCTCCTCCTACGAGCACGCGTTCAAGCTGCGACGTCGAGGCGGTCGAGCACACCGAGGCTGTGGCGATCTCCGAGGCCCTCGACACCAAGCGTCACGCCGGCGCATTCGAGCCGTCCGACGAAGTGAAGGAGGTCCTCCGCTGGACCCCGCCTCCCATCCGGCAAGGCGGTGAAGATCTGCGCCTCCCTCGACCCGAAATAGGAAGTTGTGCTTGTCGACTTCCTCCGCGCAAACGTCGACATCTTTGCGTGGAGTCCCTCGGACATGCCGGGCATTCCGAGGGAAGTCGCCGAGCACTCCCTTGACATCCGGGCCGGGTCCAAGCCGGTAAGCAAATGTCTGCGCCCGATTCGACGAGGAGAAGCGCAGGGCCATTGGCGAGGAGGTGAACAAGCTTTTGGCGGCGGGTTCATCAAGGAGGTATTCCACCCCAGTGGTTATCTAATCCTCGTCTTGGTTAGGAAAAAGAGTGGGAAATGGAGGATGTGTGTAGATTATACTAGTCTAAATAAAGCATGTCCGAAAGTCCCTTTTCCCTTACCACATATCGATCAGATAGTCGACTCCACTTCGGGGTGTGAACTCTTATCCTTCCTTGATGCCTATTCCGGCTACCACCAAATCAAGATGAAGGAGTCCGACCAGCTCGCGACTTCCTTCATCACCCCTTTCGGTATGTACTTGCTACATGACGATGCCCTTCGGGCTCGAGAACGCTTGGGGGCCACGTATCGGCGGTGCATGCCGGGCGTTTTCGGTGACCACATCAGCGAAACCGTAGAGGCCTACGTCGACGACATCGTGGTCAAGACCAAGGAGGCCGACGACCTCATCTCTGACCTTGAGGTCGCTTTTCAGTGTCTCAAGGCCAAGAGCGTCAAGCTCAACCCCGAGAAGTGCGTCTTCGGGGTCCCCCGAGGCATGCTCCTCGGGTTCATCGCTCTCAAGCGCGCATCGAGCCCAACTCGGAGAAGGTGACTCGGTAACGAGCATGGGGCCGATCAAGGACCGAAGGGCGTGCAGCGAGTCATGGGCTGTCTAGCGTCTCTTAGCCGCTTCATCTCACGGCTCGGCGAGAAGGGCCTGCCCTCTCGTGTCGCGTCTGAGAAAGTCCGAAGCTTCTCACGGACCTCCGAGGCCCGGGAGGCCCTCGACAAGCTCAAAGCCGCCCTCACCAGCGCCCCGATCCTCGTCCCCCCGGCCGAAAGAGAGCCCCCTCCTCACATGCGTTGCCGCAACGACACGGTGGTCGGTGCAACCATCGTTGTCGAGAGGCGGGGGGAGGAGGGCCACACCCCGCCGATCCGCAGGCCGGTCTACTTCATCGGCCCGAGGTGTTGTCCGAGACCAAGATCCGCCACCGCGCATCCAAAAACCTGCTTTCTGCGCGGTGGTCCCGACCGGCGCAAGCTCCGGCACTACTTCGATGCCCACCCCGTGATTTGTGGTCTCCTCCTTCCCGTTGGGGGAAATCCTCCAAAATCGGGAAGTCTCGGGGCGGGTCGCCAAGTGGTCCGTTGAGCTCATGGGAGAAACCCTCTCCTACGCGCCAAGGAAGGCCATCAAATCTCAAGTCTTGGCTGACTTCCTCGCCGAGTGGACCGATACTCAGCTACCGCCGCCCCGGCTCCAGGTGAGTCTTTGGACGATGTATTTCGACGGGTCCCTGATGAAGACTGGAGCCGGCGCTGGCCTCCTCTTCGTCTCCCCCTCGGGGTGCACATGCGACACGTAATCCGCCTCCACTTCCCAGCGTCAAACAACATGGCGGAGTACGAGGGCCTACTCAACGGGTTGAAGATCGCCACCGAACTCGGCATCAAGCGCCTTGATGTCCGAGGGGACTCGCAGCTCGTCATCGACCAGGTCATGAAGGACTCAAGCTGCCACGACCCCAAGATGGACGCGCGTCTTGCAAGGCGGTGCGCGCCCTGGAAGACAAGTTCGAGGGCCTCGAGCTCAACCACATCGTCCGCAGGTACAACGAGGCCGCCGACGAACTCGCCAAGATCGCCGCTGGAAGAGCCCCGGTTCCTCCCGACGTCTTCACCAAAGACCTCGCGGCTCCCTCCGTCACGCTCAGCGAACAGGAGGAGGCCACAGAGAATCGCTCCGACCCCCCCTCGGGGGCTGGGGAGATGTCCGAGGCCCCCTCTGCGACCGAGGCCCCCTCGGTCTCCGAGGCGTCCTCGGCGTCAAACCCCGAGGTCATGGAGATCGACGGGGAGGATCCGGAAGCCGACCCCAAGCCGGACTGGAGAAAGCCATACCTCGATTGGATCATCCGGGGAACCCTCCCCGAGGACTTCAATCAGGCCAGGCGCATCGCGAGAAGAGCAAAGTCCTTCGTCGTCATCGAGGACGACCTCTACAAGCGAAGCCCCTCGGGGGTCCTGCAGCGATGCGTCACGGTCGAGGATGGCCTTGCCCTGGTTCGCAAAATCCGCGCCGGGGTGTGTGGTCACCACGCCGCCCCCCGCCTCCCTCGTTGGCGGCGCTTTCCGGCAGGGATTCTATCATCGGCCAACCGCGGTCGCTGACGCCACCGAGGTAGTGCGCACCTGCGAAGGATGCCAGTACTACGCTCGTCAGACGCACCTACCGGCTCAGGCACTCCAGACCATCCCGATCACATGGCCCTTCGCCGTGTGGGGTTTGGACCTGGTAGGACCCCTCAAGAAGGCGCCCGGGGGCTTCACTCATCTGCTTGTCGCCATAGACAAGTTCTCCAAGTGGATCGAGGCGCGCCCCATCACCAACATCCGGTCCGCACAGGCGGTGCTCTTCTTCACCGATATCACCCACCGCTTTGGAGTCCCGAACTCCATCATCACCGACCACGGCACCCAGCCCACGGGGGCAAATTTCGGAGACTTCTGCGACGAGCACCAGATACGCATCGTCTGGTCCTCGGTGGCGCACCCTCAGACGAACGGTCAAGTGGAGCGGGCCAACGGGATGATATTGCAAGGGCTCAAGCCTCGGATTTTCAACAAGCTCAACAAGTTCGGCAAAAGATGGCTCGACGAGCTCCCCTCGGTCCTCTGGAGCCTCAGGACGACGACGAGCCGGGCTACGGGGTTTACGCCCTTCTTCCTGGTGTACGGCTCTGAGGCCATTTTGCCTACCGACTTGGAGTTCGGATCCCCGAGGCTCGAGCCTACGACGAGGCCCGCAACCAAGTAGCTCGAGAGGACTCGGCTGGACATGCTTGAGGAAGCTAGGGACACTGCCCTCTTACACTTGGCAAGATACCGCCAGGTCCCTCCGACGCGCTACCATGACCGGCGGGTCCGGACCCGAGACCTCAAGAAGGGGCGATCTCGGTGCTCCGTCTCCGTCAAGACAACAGAGGACGCCACAAGCTCACGTCGCCTTGGGAGGGACCCTTCATCATCGCCCGAAATCCTCAAGCCGTGCACATACAAGCTCGCCAATGAGGCCGGTGAAATCCTCAACAACGCTTGGAACATTCAACGCCTACGTCGCTTCTACCCTTAAGTTTCCAAGTTTTTTTACATATAGCTGTACTCCATGTTTCTCAAAGAAGAATGGGAAGCACTTCTCATTTTTACAGGTTTTACGCAAACGAAACTTGTCCAAGGCCCTCGGGGGCCGAGGACTGAACTATGCTTACGCCACCTCGAGTCTAAAGGAGACTCGGCTTCGATCCATCAAAGCCGAGCCTCCCTCGGGGGCTAAACAGGGGGGAACCCCCTCCTGAAAGGCACTCTGCAAGCACACTACTTTTTTGCTTATCGTTTCTTTTTGAACACTTTCGTGCTGAAGATCCCGAACGTTTAGAAAAAGGGTAACTAAGGAAGGCGTCTTCGAAACCTAGAGCCGGTTGAGCCACGGGGTCACTTACGCCCATGCGCTACAACACTCCTACTCACCGCCATAGGACGAAGGAACTTCATGCTTTGCGGGGGATCGCTCCAAACGTCGGGGATCGGCAAAGCTACAAGGCCTCCCACGCCCCAGCCCTACGGTGCCTCTGCTTACCACCCTTGACTAAGGAACGAACCTCTAAACTCAATGCCCTCGCAAAGGGCCCTAATCTAAAATGCAAGGCGAGGTTCAAAGGCACGGAAAATAGGCAAAAAACGATCAACAAATCATAAGGCCTCGACGGGCCAAAGTTTTAGTCGACACGCACAAAACAAAATACTAATCAAGTTTTTACATGGGCACACTCGGCCCAAATTACAGAATTTACCGAGGGGCATCCGACCCCCTCCTTTCCCGGGCGTCGGCATCCGCGGGGCGTCGGTAGCGTCGGCCCCTTCAAGAACATCGGGGAGGATAGCCGCCCGGAAGTGCCCGACCAGCGCGCGATCGTGGCTTCTTCGACTGGCTGGAGCAGCTCGGCGAACACCTCTCCCTCGCGACCCTCCTCGTCCTCGGCGACGACAAGCCCCTCGAAATTTTTAGGGAGGTCGAGGTCGTAGTGAGAGAGGGTCATCGCCGAGGGGTGTGCGACACGCCGGTCCGGTCCGGATCGGGCGGGCGGCGCGGACACGCGCCTCCCACTCGTCTGGGCAACGCCCTCAGGCGGCCTGTGGACTCTGCCGGCGGGGTTCGCCGGCCTCGACCACCGTGCAAATGGCTCGGACCTTCTCCTTCCTGACGTCGAGCTCGCCCTGCGCGCCGAGGAGTAGGCCGCCCTCACCGCACTGGGGGGCCGCCGCTTGCTCCGACGACTTCCTCCTCAGCTCTGATCCGCCCAGGTCAATCTCCGAGCAAGAAAGCAAGGATATGATTGCCCAAAACAAGACTTACCTTCCGCTTGCACCACCTCCTCCGCCCCGCTGCACATGGAGCTCGTTGACCTCATTCAGCGCTTGACCAAGCTCGGCCCGCACCATGGTGACATCATTGACAAAGAGCTGGTGGTCAGTATCCATGTTCACCAGGTTCTCCGTCAAGGTCCCAATGGTGTCGGACGCCTGGACAAGCGCCGTCCTCATCATCTCCTTCTCGGCTCGAGCTGGTCGAGCCCGACGACCGCTCCTTCGGGGCCTTCGACAAGAGGGTGTTCTGCTCCCCCGAGCCTCGGAGGCCTCGACCTTCAGGTCCGAGACAAGGAGGCGGAGGTCGGGCGTTCTCCTCGTTCCAGCTGCTAACTCGGTGCGCAAATGGGTTTGCCTCCTTTGAAGGTGGAGCGCCTGTCGAGGCCGGCCCTCGGCCCGAGAAACCGCGATTTCTCCGGGACAACTTCGCCCGATCCCGAGGCGACTAGAACCAGCGGGTTAGCCGTCTTCGGTGCCCGTGTCAAGGTAAGGATTCGGTCATGAGTATTTATAATACCTTCAACACGTCGGGGAGGTCCCTCGAGAAGATCGGCGAGAGCAAATGAGCGGGTCTTCGGCCGATACATGAACTTGCCGCCTGCTCCCACCGAGTTTGTTCAGGGGGCGTCGTCCAGCACATAGACCGGCCGGTCCTCCGTGATCCCGGCGGTCCGACCAGACGATCCATGGGGCGGCTCACTCCTGGAGCGCGTCAAAGCGGACCACCTCCCGGCTGGAGAACCCTCGGCGGCGCCCCGTCGACGACCCCGCACGACGACGCCCGAGGAAGCCGTGTCCGCAACGGCCACCTTTTTCCCAGCGGGGCGGTCTCCCCTCGAGGAGGGGACCTCCACCACCTCCCCGCGTCGTGGCGCGACCAGGGGCGGAACGGCGCCCGCTCCTCCATGACCATGTCGATGGCGGCCACCCCGGGCAGGCGCCATCACGATTTCCACGACCAGGCGTTGCCGAGGCCTCCGTGCAGTGCCTGCGTCCCCCCTCTCCGTCACGGGCGGAGGGTGGCTCCAGACTGGACGATGGCGCCTCGACCGACTCTCCCTCGGTCGCCGGAGGCGGCACCACCAAAAGGGGTAGAGGAGGCGCCCGCCGTCCCGGCCCTTCCCTCCCGCTTGCGCCGGAGCAAGCGGGCCGCAGCCGGGCCGTCTTGCGTTTTTTAGCTACGGTGGCGAAGGGCGGAGCTTCAGAGGAAGAAATGAAACATAAATGATGGAAGACTTAAGGAAGGAGAGATACTCACCCGGTGACCGGGCGGGTCGGAACAATCGGCTCGCGGAGCCGTGCTCGTCGAGGGGCTCGGACTTGAGGTGTCCTCGGTCCGCGACTCTGGGGTCGTGGAGGCACGGGATGCCGACCCTCCGGGCGTCGCCGCCTCCTCGGGCGAGGCCCGCGCTTCACCCTCGGGCGGTCCTCCCCGCCACCTCGGGGCCGCTCGGGGGGTGGGTCCGAGCCGACCCCGACCGGGCCGGGCCGGGCGGGGACGACTCGGGGGGGCCTCATCCCCCCCGACGGGGTCACATCTCCCAGCCGCCCCGGCCGTGGCCTGGTGGAGTGAAGGGCGGGGCGGCCCTTCAACGGCCATGGCGACCACCCTCCCTCTTCACGGGAGGGCGATGTGGCCCTGGGCTCAACACGCAGCCTCGGCCCTGAAGACGCTGAGGCCGAAGCCTCCGTGCCGGACTTCTCTGCTGCCTGCCTCTGCGGCACATCACCAGGAACCGGGGATAGGACCAACAACTCCTTCAGCCTCTCATCCTCCATGAAACCGAGGAAGTCGTACTCCTCCCCTCGTCATCCTCATCATCATCATCATCGGCGCCCGGTGGTATCGGAGGGTGTCGGCTCTCGAGGGAGTCCCTCTTCCTCCCCTAGCGGTGCCGCAGTTTGTCCAGGCGCTGCTGCTCGCTCTGCTACGGACATTCTGTCCGACTTCTTCTTCTTCATCTTTTCCCTCTCGCTTCTCAGCGTGGGCCTTGTTCGCCTCTTTTCTCCGCGCGGAGATGGGGGGCTTGACGCCCGCAGCTTCCCGGCCAATCCCTGCAAAGAAAAGAATAAGATGAGGATAAAGGGGGAGGATGCGAACATCAAGCATGCGAACACGACCACGTAAACTTACCACGGAGATGGCATCCGGATGGGGGCGCATCGCAACCTTGTAGAGGTTGGGGGACGTCTGTCACCGTCGCCGCCTTCTTGGTCCGCTCGACGACCTCGTCGTGCTCGAGGTCGACGGGACGACATCCTCGCCCGGCCCAAAGGGCTGCCTTCCCTCATGTCAAGCAGGCAGGGTCGCCTCTCCATAAGGGGCGGGACTCGCCGCCCGTGGAAGGCAGCAATGACAACCGATGCGTCCAACCCCTTGTGGGTCGGGCGCCCTCAAAGCGCGGAACACCTTCTTCGATGGGGTAATCCTCCGGGATAATCTCCTCCTTCCACCTCGCGGGCTCCGCGTCGAACACCCTCCCGTGTAGCGAGGCAGATGACCGAAGTCGTTCCGGAGGTAGAACCACTTCGCAGCGCCGGCCAGCGGTTGGAGGCGAGCTTGCCACGGATGTAGGAATCCCGTTTGCGAGCCCGCAAGCTACCCGATATGTAGCCCCCGGCGCGGGCGGACGTCCTTTTCCTCTTCTCGACGCCTTTGAGGTAGAGGGCGCCCTCGAAGAAGTGGAGCCGAGGTCCCAAAGTGGGCCTCGACCCCGATATAGCCCTCGCACGGGGCAACAAACACCGCCATGTGCGTGATGGAGTTGGGGTTGAGGTTACGCAGCTCCGAGCCGTAGTACTCGAGGGATGGCCCTCAAGAATCGACCCACCGCATTCGAACCCGTTCTCATGGAACGCCGTGAAGCTCACGGCGTATCCCGGTGGCGGGTGTGGGGGGCAGTGGTCGGTGGCGGAACTATCCACTCCCGGCGGCGTTGTCGGCCTTGGGGGCGGAGAAGCCCCTTCCCCACGGCGCCACCCAGGCTCCGGCGTCACGGAACTTCGTCTCCCACTCCTCCCGCCGATGATCTCAGGTCTCGCGCCATGGCAACGGCGGGCAGGCCGGGTGCAGTGAGTTCTCTCTTTCTCGCTCCCTTTTTTTCTCTCTCGGCCTTTCGAGCGAGATGGCGATAAGCGGAGGGAATGAAGGCGGGCGCAAGGGCGAAAAGTAGAAGGAAGCCCGCCTCGCCGGATACTTATACCCGTAAAACCCCAAATGGGTTCATCTACCCCGCATTTAATGTGCGATCGCGCCGATTCCCTACTCAAAAGCACGCGTCACGGAGACCTGAGCGCCAAAGACGCTGGCGGCCACCAAACCACACGGGCCCCTGGGCGCCTCACGCACGGCGCAGGGTTTTTTTCCCGCATAGGATCCCGACACCACGTAACCCGAGGACCCGACGGCGCTGCCGATGGCGGCCGCGGCACACGCCACCGCCACGCCCCCCGTGGGACCCAGCACACGCGCTGCAAGGCCAAACCGCCTCAAATGCGGGCCCACCCCACCAATTCTTCTCAGAATTGGGCGCGGCGGTGCCACCGCCCCGAGAGGACGCCCTAAAAAGACGTGCCCACGCCCCATCCACGGGATTTCCACGGCAAAGCGTTTCCCTTCTCCCCGGGAAGGAGCCCGGGCGACGGCCTATTACGGTCCGTGAGGTTCGTGGCCCGGCCTTAAAAAAGGGGTTCGACGGCCGCCTCGGCAACAACGAGTCGAGATGGCTCTGACGGACTCATACCACCCGCTTGACCACACTGCTTGAGGATCGTCCGACGCCATATCCAAGGCCGAGGCACTCGAGTTAGGGGGATCCCTGCTATGGAGTGCATCGAGCCCTCAGACCCGGGACTGGCGGACCGGGGCCCCCCGCCTCGACATACCTTGCGTGCTTTAATGGAATGCGCCTCCCGGCCAGCCAATAACCCCTAGCGAACGGGGCACGGGCATTCCGCTTTGGATTTACCCTAACACTCACGGGGGATCTAGTTGTGTGCGGCACCCGTCGGCAAAGATGACAAAGTCCACCCTCCTCCCTGCCCGGAAGGGATGCGTGAGGCGCCTTCTGAGGAAATTAACGACCAAGTACCCAACCGCCCACCCAGAACGGGCTCTGGGGCTACCCCTCGGCATAGTGGCCGAGGCTGGAACGTCACCTAACTACGCCGCCATGCCTCCCTTGGACGAGCGGCGGGCCGGGGCTCGGCACACGACGGAAACACTCGACCAAAACACGCACAAGCCCCGGAGAAGCACCCACACTCCGAGGCCTCGGGCACCCCGGCGAGTGCGCTCGCGCCCCCAGCGGAGAATATAGCCTCGAGACAAGAAAGCACCCTCACCGGACATGTGCAAACCCCGAGGGGGGGGAGGCGTTCGCGGTAGAGACGCTACGCCTCTCACAAGCCACAAACGCATCCGTAACACATGCAAGCCCTCGGAGGGTTGTTCACACCCCTCCGAGGCCTCGGGGGCTACACCCGCCACCCGGCGTAAGAAAGCTCAAGCATCTAACAACACGCCCGACAAAAAATCTTGGCAAAAATCACAACCTCCGAACGAGTATGCTCACCCCTTCGAAGGTTCGGGGCTACTGTCGGGGACCAAAATAAGGGCCCTCCAAACGGTTAGGCCCAACAAACGCAAAAGCTAGGCTACATGGTAACTAAGCATGGCTCCGCCAGGCTCAAAGACGCCGCCGCCAGCCTCGACTAAGCCCCCTTAGTTTGGGCCCACGGTAGGCGCTAACTTTTTGCCCATTCAAGAGCCCCCTCTGGCTGAGGCCTGGGCGGGCGCTGGTTTTCCGTCGCCCAGGCCCCTACGCTGTGAGGCCTCGGGCCGGGGCGCTGCTCCGTCCCTGTCGAGCCCCCTGGCGAGGCCTCGGATGAGCGCTGCCCTACCCGTCCGTCCAAGGCCCCCTGGCGAGGCCTCGGACGGTATGCTAACCCGTCTTGCCCGAACCCTCTACAGAATGCCTTGGACGAAGCTCCCGCCTCCCGTCCGTCCGAGCCCCCGCTGAGGCCTTGGGCCGGACGCACCGCCCTCCCCGTCAAGCGACCCGCAGACTTGACGTATAACCACACACCCGCCTTCCCGATTGCACAGCCGGTGGCGACAAAGCGAGGATGGGAGCCGTCCCGTTACAACCCCTACGCCCGCGCGTTCATGATTCACGCTACCTCTACAAGGGAGCCATGCTCGCCATTGTAGGGCACCATGATGACTAACCTTTTTATGAGCGGGTCCCGTCCCTAAGTCCTCGACATAACAGACGCCCCGCGCCCGAGCCGGCGAGACGGCGTCAACCTTTGTATCGGAGGTCGGGTCTTCCGGAGCCCCGGCCACTTTGTACCCGGGTATCGAGCCAGGCAGGCGGAGATGGCTTCCATGCGGTGTATCTTCACACGGCCACGCCAGATCACGACAACAAATCCACGGCCCTCGGGCCGGACCGGAGATGAGTCAAAGCTTCTGGCCCGGCCACAGCGCCCGACACGTTCACCATGACGTCCCCCGTTGCCGGGGATCGAGGAGCCGACTCCTGTAACGGGCGCCCGCAATCGGCAACACGGCGCCGGTGCAAGACAAAGGCCGCCCCGCCCAAACAAGGCAGAGGAGAAGCCTGAGGCCTCGGCCGAAGAGGCGGCGCCACCCGATTTCACCTATTCGAGACCTTGTACTAAAAGCCCGCTCCTCCCCTTGCGGCTATAAAAGGGGAGGACGGGGTCCTTCCAAAGGGGAGAAAAGGAAGATATACGTAAGTCAATCGGACTACGCGCGAAGTCTAGCAATCTCCTTAGCACACGGGCTCATACACTCATCTTCACGAGACTTGGGACCAGCTCCCTCTCTCCACCTGCTTGTACGCCCCTACCTACAAGCACCTTGGTGCAAGATAATACAAGACTTCCTTTGTGTCCATCTCGCACACCATCCGGGGTTGGGAGCTTAACTTGTACATGATTTATAATCTCCTCCAGACCTTATTTGACTATACACAAATACACTCCAGTCCCATATAGTTTTAAAAAAATTGAGATAAACTTGAAGCTAATCTCAGCCTTTCTCTCGTAGAGAACAAACATGGCCTAAAGGCCTAGCCTGCTTCTCGCTTCAAAATCCTATCAAGGTCGTTGCATTTAAACACGCGAAGGGGGGGGCCAAAAAATGCCAATTGCCAAGCTTTGCAGATTGAGTCTGCTCCAAAATTGCAAACGCTGCTTTGAAAAGCTGCACACACAGGTTTAGAAGTGGACGAGGTCGATAGTATACCCCTTCCTGCTGAGGATGCCATCGAGCCTACCTAAAACTTACAAATAAAAATAAAATGATATTTCATGGAATTTGAGTGGGGAAAAGAATACAGTAACATTTTTCGTAATTAATCAACTGGATTTAACAAAAACACAATTAGATACCACGTGGCATCCTTTTCTTGGCCCTCATCAGGCAGCCTTCAACATTTTGCGACGAGGCACCGAGCGGGTTTCAGACGCCGCGCCAAGGGGCCGCCCCTCGACGCATGTGACCACCGATAGCTGAAAAAAACTACGCCGGCTGTAATCCCGACCAAGAGCGTTTCATTTTCCAAATCCATTCATAAATGCTCTCCATCTCCATCCATCGCGCCGATGAGTTCCACACCTCCGTCCAAAAGTCGCCGGCGCAGCCGGCGCCACCGGCCGGCCAGACGGCAGACTGCGTGAGCGACATGGTGTTGGCGAAGGCGGGCGGACATGTCGACACTCCTGGCGCTTCATCAAGCAGATGCTGGGGAGGAAACCGTAAAGGAGCCGATTTTGTGTGTGTGTGCCGACCGGCACGAGCGCGATCGATCCGGCGACCATGCGCGGCGCATGTTGCAGTAGACGCAATGGCATATCGCCGCGGCAGTTCTGGGCGAGGCGCCGAGCGGCCGACTTGGCGTTGAATGGGGTGAGATCCGGCGCCGGCCGGCTCATTCGCCCACATGCCACGCACGGCCTTGGCCCTCAAAGCGCTACATTATACTAGGCCTTGTTCGATTCTAACTTTTAGAAAAAAGTTAGAACCGTAGTGTTTCGCTTTGTATTTGGCAAATATTGTCTAATCGTAGCCCAACTAGGCTCAAAAGATTCGCCTCATAAGTTACAACCAAATCTGTATAATTAGTTATTTTTTACTTATATTTAATGCTCCATGCATGCGGGGTAAAAAAATTGATGTGATGGAGAGAGAGTGAAAAAGTTAGAAGTTTGGAGGAAACCCAACAAGGCCCTCTACTATTATTTGCATTCTTAATGCAGGCATCAGGTGATGTGTGCTACTTGTTATTTGCTTTACTCCCTCCGTCTCATAACGCATCGCAATCTTTTGACTTTCATTATCGAAGTTTGACCATCCATCTTATTTAAAAAATTTATATATATTATAAAATAAATAAACAATTATAAAATATCTTTAATAATAAAATAAGTCATAACAAGATATATGATATTTATATAAAAAATTTAAATAAGACGAATAGTTAAATACGATGATTAAAGGTCAAAGATGGCGTTTTTATGACACGGAGGGAGCAGGAGTGCCATGGATAAATAATTGACGAGGCCGTTTTTCCATCCGAAAATAATGTCCGATGTGAGTTTATTCCCTCCGTCTCGCAAATAAATGAACATCTTTGACTTTTCAGATTTTCTATTTGACTGCTCGCCTTATTTAAAAAAAATTAAAAAATTTTCTAATTATTTTTTATGACTTATTTTTGTCATTAGAGATACTTTCATAATGATTTATTTATCTTATGATTTGTATAAAAAATTTAAATAAGACGAATGGTCAAACATGAATTACGAAAGTTAAAAACGCTCATTTATTTGTGATACGGAGGAGTAGGTACTGTCAGGATCTGGCTCTGGACTTCTGGAACCTGCCGGCTGCCGCATTCTTCATTTTATTCTGCTCTGCAGTTCAGACGTTGCTACCAGTGCCAATCGCAGGAAACAAGTACAGTACTAGTGCTGAATTTTTTTTAGTGGTGGAATAGACCGGCCCTTGTTCTCTTCGCAACTTTTTTTCACTTCTCTTTCGTCACATCGCTTTTACCCGCATATACGGAAAGACTAAATGTAAAAAAAAAAAATTACACAATTTCGGTTGTAAATCACGAGGCTAATCTTTTTGAACCTAATGGCCTACCTATCGGATAATATTCGCTAAATACAAACGAAAGCCGCTTATAGTTGCGGAATTTCACTCTCTCTCCTCCATCTAAACAAGGTGTAGAGTACTATTTCTGAATGCGACAGTTGCAGGTGTACAACAATTACTATAGGAGAAGAAATGCAAGTACTTTCCATGGCGAATGACGGAATGGATCTACGGAGGAAGCAGAGAAGCACAACTTGGGCGTCCGGCACCATCTGGACCGCGACCGCGACGCCCATCATCAGACCTGACTAACCGAAAGGCTAAAGCAGACGGGGAGATGCAATCTTCTTCAAACCATTTAAGACAGACCAATGATCTCCTCGTGCGGATGCTCTTCTGACAGAACGAACCTACGTAAATGCAAAGAAGGGACGGACAGAATGCAATGCGAATGCCAGCTAACAACACAGCTATAATAATCAACAATGTCTCACTTAATTATAATTATAGTACGTGATTTTGTGTTAATCTCCATATTTAATTTCGCTCGAAGGAGAACGAGACAGAATCAGGTTATCATCACAAGAGCATTCCTGAATCTGCAGAGAAGAACATGGCTGTATATACAGTATACATTTGTCGATTTGCAAACATCCATCCCATTACTGGATCCAAGTTCCAACTTCTAACCTCTTTGAGATCACAAGCATAAGGGCGTACAGATCACGGCTGTCGATCCAAACAGCAGCAGCAACATCCCATTATTCGCAGCGAGCAAAATTCAGCTCGAGTATGTGACCGCCATCACTCACAATGGCAGCACCGAGCTCCGAGCGCGGCAGTGGCGCGAGAAGAACGACGACCTCGGGACGCCGCTGGGAGCCGCCAGCCTGTCGGTGCTGATGTTGCTCCGGTGGCCCGAATCCGACGCCTTCGCGCGGGACGGGCCAGTCCAGCGCTTCCGCCTCCCACCGATCTGCTCCTCTTCAGGAGCTTCCTCCGGCAGCCGGTCTAGCTCCGCGACGTCCGCCGCAGTTGACACCACCGCAGCGTCCATGGACGCCGCACGCCGCACGTTACGCGGCGGCGGACACGAGAGTTCCGGCGCCGGCGGCGCCGGCGGCTCTGCGGAGCTGGATTGCTCTTTGCTGGTCCTCCTCTGCAGGTGAAGTGTCTCGGCCGTCGCTCTCCTCTTGTTCGTGATCCGCGGCCGCGTCGCTCGCCGCGCCAGCTTGATCTGCTGCGGCGTTGGCATTCGCGTCCAGATCAGCCGGCGGCGGGCTGGAGCTGGACCCGACGCTTCGGCGCCGGCTCCTCCGGAGTCGGCCGTGACGGCGGGGTCGAGCACGTCGGAGCGGCAGATCGGGCAGTTGACGTGCGCGCGGAGCCAGGTGTCGATGCAGGGGACGTGGAACGCGTGCGCGCACTTGGGCAGCAGGCGCACGAGCTCGCCGTCCTGAACTCGCCGAGGCAGACGGAGCAGTCGGCGGCGCCCAGGAGCCCCGCCCCGGCGCGGTACCGCGTGACGGCGATGGAGCCGATGGACGCCTCGTCGAGCCCTACGGTCCGGATGTTCCAGACGTGGTGCACCACCCCGCCTCCGCCTCCTCCTCCTCCGCCGCCGCCGCCCCATTCGTGGCCGTCGTCGTCGTCGGCGTTCCCGGCGCCCGCGTTGAGAGACGGCGCGAGGAGCGCCTGCCGCCTCCGGCGGACCTGCCGGCGGCGCACGGCGACCGAGACGCCGAGCAGGATGAGCGAGACGAAGGCGATCACCCCAGCGGCGATGAGCGCGTACTTTGACGAACTGGCGCCGGTCGTGGTCGCCCGCACCGCCGAAGCCCGGTGGGGGCGGCCCGTACCCGTGCGTCCTCCCTGGTCCCTCCTGCCGCTATGCGCGGGAGCAGGCGCCGGCGGGAAGAGGGGAAGGGCTCGGTGGGATCCCGAGGGGAGGCTGAGACGGCCACGGGGAAGGGCCAAGGCCGGAATCGGGGGTGCTGGGAACCGGCGGGGGCGTCTGGCAGCCGAACCAGGGGTCGCAGCCCCCGGCGTCCGGGCTGTGATCCGCATCCGGGAACAGGGCCCGGCGGTGAGGCCTCATGGCCCGCGAGGCGATGGATGGCGTCAGATCGGCCGCGACGGTGGCGGCATCTGCGTCGGCCGCTGCTGGTGGAGGCGGAGACCGGACGCGGGAGGGGGCGGAGAGGAAAGTGCTTGGAAGCGTGCGGGGCTCGGTTCCTTAACGTGAGTGCGTGGACGGGGACGGCACGGCTGGATGTGGGCAGGCGGTGCGGGGGAGGTGGAGCCGTGGTGGACTGAGGGAGGGAAGGGGCTGGCTGCCCGGCGCCCGCTGGCTCGCCGCAGCTCGGCGGGCGGTTTTGGTTGGTGGCCAAGTTGGACTGGGAGCGTGGAAAAACTTGCCCCGCCCCGCGCGGCGGCCAGTGGCTTGTCACTGTTTTTTCTTCTTCTTTTTCCCCCTTTTGCTTTCATCTTCCGTTTACCGGGTTGACTTGGTGAGCGCTGCTTGCGATTTGGGGGAGGGAAACGATAGGCCTGACGGGACGATGACTGGAAGAATGACATTGGCGAGGATGTGGTGATCGTGATGTGGTTCCTCGCTTCGTCTGACCTGTTCAGAGCAGCTTGCCCTGCAAATCATGGCCAAACAGCAAGCAAAGCACCTGCCGACGGCGTTCGTTCGTTCGTTCGTGTACAGGCAGTCGAAGCCAACTCTCCCCCACTACCACTCGCGTCGAGTGGTCGCCAACGTTCTCCACTTCTGCCGCCTGGCGCCTAGACAGTAGACACTAGGCGCACTGTATCAGCTATCATCAAGTCAACGACGTCCGTCTCCTGTTTTCAAAAGAAAAACGACGTCCAACGTCTCCGTGAACGACTCGGTCAGGTGGGCCACAGGCTTTGTTCTCAAACGAGAAAGCCTCATCAGACGGCCTAGTAGTTTCCCCTGGTTTCCGGCCCGGTTTCACGTGTTCGCTGGGCCAAGAAATCTGTTTCTGCCGGCCCAAACGTCTGCCCTCTTTCTCGCCGGTTCCTGGTAACCCATCCTGGCGGAGCGGCAGCCGGCACGGCACCACGCGCCTACCAACCAGCCCCTGCGACCGCCGCCGTTCGTGGTGGTAGCCTGGTGGGCGGGCCCATCTCTTCTACCGCTAAGTACCAAGCCATAGTCCACTGGCCAGCGGCGGTGGCGGGGCGGTTTCATCTCATGGCGGCAGTTGTGAGCTGGTACGGGCCACTGATCGACCTCTCGGCGGCCGCCAGCCATGTCGGCGGGTTCGTGCAGATACTGGCTGTTGTCCGCCGCATCCTTCCCCACCAGGTAATGCGCAATCCTAGATCCGACATCCAGCTCTGCGGTGGCCCGGCGCTAGCCGCCAGCTGGGATGAGCATTTGGATTTTTGGGGTGTATTATGAACATGTCCTTGAGGGGCGATCTCTTTTCCCTCTCTCTGTCCCTAGGAGCACAATGCTGCAAACCGGAAGGACGTATCAGAAAACCATTGTTGAAGTCGGCGACGATACACGGTCCACCTTCTCTGTCTCCCTGTGGTCCTCCAAGCATAATTCGACCATAATCGCTGGCGATGTCTTACTGCTGCAAAGTGAGGGTCATAATTTTCCAGTGTCCCTTCTGCAGTTCCAGTGTCCCTTCTGCAGTCACATTTTCATGTAGTGCGCTTTTCACCTGACTGAAAAATGCTAATGTTTTTTAGGAAGAAAAAAGCTACTCTAAATTGTTTCTACAAAGCTGCTGCTGTAACTTGCCACAAGTCTGTACAAAGCTGCTGCTGTAACTTGCCACAAGTCTTGGAAGCCTCTTAGGGCTGTTTCCATTTTGTTTTTAGGTTTTTGATTGTGCTGGCACATTTGCTGCTCTCTGCTGCCTACTGTCAGCTTATCATTATTTTGTTTCAGATATTAAGATAATGCAATTTAGAAATGGCCTGGAGGGAAGAGCTTCTCAGATGTCTTCAGTCCAAGTATTGTTGAACTCTAAAAAACTTGCTGAACCCTGCACCTGAAGGTATTAAGTTGCAGTATGGCAAATGCTTCTTTTGGTTCTTCAATGATACAATGTTCTATTTTTGCAATGCAAATTATATCTTAGCTTTTCAATCTAGGCATATGAAAACATACATTGGCTAGTAACAGTAAGGGCTCTGAGGACATTATTGTTGGTTGAGAGGATATATCATTCTGCTTATTACTGACAATTATTGATGGCTTCAGGTTGCTTGATTTTTTATAATTTGTGCTAATTTGCTATTTTATACTTCGCCTAGGCGCCTGGGGTTGTTCCTTCTTTGCAAAAACCTTTCCTACCAAGTTAATTATCTGAACTACTGGGCAACTTGAAATCAGGCGCCACTGTTTATATTGACACTTATTCTTTTAAAGAGTTTCTCAGCAGGAAACTATGCCTAATAAAATATTATTTTCAGCACTCTGGTTGTAACTTAGCATGTCCTCTTTTATAGGAATACATGAACTAATAAGCAGTTGCAGAGTAGGGAATGCTACAAAATCAAAGTTAAGAAGAGTGGCAGAATGGACTGTACGCACTAAATGTGCTCTTGGGGAAGTCATCATCAGGTAAGATCTACGGAATAATCCAATTCAGCTTAACTGGAGTGTGGACTGCTGCACTTGCCTTTTCCATTAAACTTAGGGCTCAATCGCTGTATAGACATTGGCATTGCAAGTGCTTTTGTATTTGGCTTTCATATTTTGCATCATCTCACCTTGGATTACAATGATTGTATGTCTATGGCATTGCAAGTGCTTTGTATTTGGCTTTTCCACAACTTCAGGCAGTGATTATTCTTAATAAAAAAGTTCACAATTGAGTATGAAAGAAGTTGAGTATTAGAGTCAATTTGTCATCTCTGTGCCATATAGCATTGAGATACTCACTCTATGTACTAAAACTTTTTAAGAATTATGCTGCAGATGCAGGTGGTATCAAGAACTGAAACAAACAAAAGAAAATGAATCAGCGGATTTCTTGTCTATATCAGAGCTATTCTCTCAGAGAAAATTATGTAGTATAAACATTTATGCATGCATTAGCAAGATGGTTTTAGTGAGTTCTCTGGCCTCCCCCTTAAGGCAAACTTGTCAGTCATCGACAAACATTCTTTCAAAGAGCACAGTGATATTTTCAGAGATTTGGTTACTGCTGGATGCAAGTTATGTGGTTCACCTCTATATCACAAGTAGGCATCTTAATACCATTTTGCCATATACATAAAGAATATCGCTCTTCGCGTGATGTAATGAATGTATATGCAGAGACCCTCAAGGGGAAAAACACCTTTGCACTTGATTGTCCTAATAACCCAAAATATCTTCATGTTCCTGGCCAGATATACAAGCCATTTCTGGTAAGACTTCCTACAGCCTGACTTTTCATTTTTCTAGTTATTTGTACTTAACTATCTTATCATCATACGCAGATATATGTCTGTGACCAATCTGGACAAGTTCCTTTGCTTGTAAGGAATACAGCTGCGGATACGTTATTTGCCAATATCATTGCAGATGATGTATATGAATGCTACAGAAGCCACATGTTGTCAGAAACCTATGAGTCATGTAACTTGAGCACTTCTGGTACGATAAATGATTCTGGCAACAAAGAGATAGGAAAAAAGGAGAAAGACTGAACAAAAGCCTAATTTCTATCTTATTTGGCTTATTCTGATCAAATGTCTGCTGAGCCAAGGAAACAACAGTCCCTTCTGCTTCCAGATTTCAGTGAACCCTGAGAAGAATGTTGAGGATGGACGTTTTGAAATGGTTAATTTGACAATGCCAATTCCATGAGATAGCAATTTTTCATGCAACACAAGGCTTAAGTTGAGCTAACTCGATTTTTTTTCCTGGAAAAACACCCAAGTTTTTTTTTTCCCACAAGAAAAGTTCGTTGGTCATTGCATTAATTGAAATCTTACTTTTGTACTGTCCTGTGCAACTACTTGGTTTGGGTGGCAGAACCATCAGATTTGGACTCAGCATGAATATAGTTCAACTTTTATATAACCCATTTTAATACTTATCTTGGAGCATGCTGAACTCCAATACAGGGTGAGGCTCCGCAGAGTTCCTTTGAGGTCATAAATTGAGGCGAAGAATGTGCTCCAGATTTACTCTAGTGTATATTTCTTATTATCCAAAAACTTGGATGTAAACAGGGATATAGATACACTCATTTTAATAGAATCCCTTCCCCTCAAAAAAAGGGGATGCTTGAGGTGCAAACTTTTTAAGGCGAAGGAACTGGCTAGATGTCTAGCTGTTTTTCATTTTTCCAGGTGCAAACTTATTCTTCATCTTTCAACAACTTCCTTAGTTTCAGGCTTCGTACATTACTCCACACTTTATCTTCCAGCAGCTTTCTATCTTAGTTTGAGGCTTTCTTACTGTCGGTGCTAGAACTGGCGGTCCTAGCACCAACCAGTAAATTTATGGTGCGTGATGGACACAAGGGATTTATACTGGTTCGGACAAGAGAAGACCCTACGTCCAGTGGGGGAGGAAGTCTTGTATTATCTTGCACCAAAGTGCTTGTAGGTAGGGTGTACAAGCTGGTGGAGAGAGGGAGCTGGTCCCAAGTGTAACATTCTAAATGTTAATCACATTGCATTGCATTTGCATCAATGCATAAGCACCATTTTGCATTTGATTACAAGCAAAAACTATTACAAGTTTCTATGTGTGCAACATACATGAGTGTAACAATCTCAAAAGTTGCTTAAAAATGTTTAGAATTATATTTGAGATAGGGCTTATGTACAACTTTTTGCTTAAACATGCTCACATGTGATGATAATATCCATTATGCTTGTTATCAAGTTGCTAAGTAGCTCAATATGTAATTATGTGATTTATTCAGTTTTTGAGGATGAGCCCTAAATAAAAGTTGAAGTATAAAATATATGCAACAACTTTTATTTAAGGACCTAAGGCTAAATCCCATCCTAAACTGCTCTAGCAATAGCCTTAAATTTGAATTTGAAACAAAATCAGGAAAAGACTTAGGATTTTTCTAAGTCCCTGATTTTCAGCACTGAATTCATTTTTCAGGGCTGAGTAATTATATTTTTCATAAATAAAAATGGGAAACCAACTGCATCACTTGTTAGTGAAAAGTTTACACTTTCATACCATGGAATTGGTTGAGCTTGTTAGCCCTTGTCTAATCTTTTAATTAAATGCTAAACATTGCTAATTGCTGTAATCAGTATCTTGCTTAACTGAATTCCAGGGTTCAGTTTATTTTTACCTATGTTTGGTAGCTTGTAATTTCCAATCCATTAGGAACCAGAGCTTGATTCTTTAATCAAAGTTGAGTCCACATATAGAAGAGTGCAACGGTGGAATTGGTTTGCTTTTTGACTACTCGAAAGAGAATTAGAGAAGGGAGTATATGGGGTTTTCAACCGGCTACAGATCAACAGGGCAGGCATCTTCGCCGGCGTCTTCGTGGGCCGCCGTTGTCTGGTCGCCACGCTGCCACGCCGGCTCAGCTTGCTTGCTCAAGGCTGGTCGCAGGAGAATGGAGGGACCGCTTGCGCCCATACCGCCGCCCATGCCGTGCCACCCGGCCGCCCGGCTTCCCGCCGATTTTTCTCCGCCACATCGCCACCGCCGCCATCGCATGTCGGCCTCTCCGGGCTTCACGCGCGCGAGGAACCGTGTTGCTGGCCGCGCGGGGCCGCGAAGCCGCCGGCCATCTCCTGCCACCAATGCCTATAAATAGCTCGCGTCGTCGGCCGCCGACCATCTTTTTCCTTTCTCCCCGCACATCGCCGGGCCGCACCCACTTCGGCCGCAAAATTCACCCCCTCGTCGAGCCGTCTCTGTCCACCCCTCTCGCCACCAGCCCCCTGCTACATCCTAGCTGCTGGGCGATTGCACCCATCCACGTTGCTTGCCATCGACCGAATCGCCCGGACGACCTCGTCTTCCTCGCGTCGGCCCCGAACGCCGCCCGTGCTCCAGTCCACCGTCGCCAGCACCGTTTGGGTGAATTAACAAACGAATTATGTGTTGTTTTGAAACCGCCTTGAGCTCCCCGATCGTAATCCCGACCCGATGCTTTCATCCCTATGGCACACACGGAACACCTCGTCGCCGCGAGTTCACTCCTCCGGAGACACTTGCCGCCGATGAACCACCTCTCGCACCGCCTCTCTGACCAAACTAGCGTGAGCATCGTGGACGGTGAAGTTGCCTCGTTGATGCTTGCTGAGCTATTAGTTTCATTAGTACCGTGCTTAACCACCGGAACGCACGCCGCGCCGGCGACTTTTGCTCCGCCCGTCTGCCGGAAGTCAGCGTGCTCATTAGGAGCTACCAGAGTTCAATTAAAAGTTTCGTAGGGTCCATGGTGTATGTAGTAAGTCGTTTTCGCCTTTTGTGCCTTTCCGGCGGAACCAGCCGGGGGACCTCACTGTGGCTTCCCAGCGCCGCCCAGCCGCCATAGCCGGGCGGGTGCTCGCCGCGATGCTCGCGAGGCCCAACCAACACCCTGTGGTGATGCGCGGGATCACCAGAGCACGTAGGTGGAAGCCGCGCCGCCGGGCGACCTCACCGCCGGTGAGCAATCGCCGGTCAACGGACGCCGCCGCCCAGCGGTCGTCAGCGGGAGCATTGTCTTATGACTAGCGGGGCCCGCCTGTCGATTGCCGTTAGGTTACGCCAGGGAAACCCTTACTGTGCACAGTTGTTTTCCTTTTATTTAAATTTCTAAATAGTGCTGCAATTTGTGTTTTTGTATAAAATTCATTTGAACTCCAAAAATTCTAAAATTTTTGTGTAGCCTCCTTGTAATGGAATCTATGTGGGGAAAATATGAAACCTAGAAAAATAGCTATTTTGGTTTGATCAAAAATTACCCCTTTTAATTAACAAATGGACATTCCATGATTTTTCTAGAATAAAATATTGATCCAAAAATCATGAAAATTATTTTACACCCATTTCATGGTAGTACCAGTCTATATAAAAAGTTTGAGAAAGATTTAAGAATGTTTTATAAATTCATTATTTCTAAAATTAGAAATAAAAAGAAAAGGAAAAGGGTATAATTTCATGTGTGTGATATTTGAATGTTCTAAATCCATGCTTTGCTATTTTAGGCTTTCAGAGTACTGTTTGACCTTTAAGTGTTTCCAATTATATGATATGTGCTTTATTATTTCATGTCATGCCTCTTGGGATATACGAATAAATATGTATGCATTATATACCTTTAAAAGAAAGCACTATCATGTGATACTTGTATGGCTTTCTAAGTTATGTTGTTTTACCTTGGATCATAAACCCCACTGATCCTCGACCTCTCCATTATTTAGTGATAACAATTTGAATATGCTAATTGATGAGTGATGAATGTTCCTTTGTGATAATTAAATCATTTCTTTCGGAGAAGAGATATGCACCTACTCAGGTGAGTTAAAAACAAATAATCTTTAGCGTTCTTATAAACAATCTTGATAATATAGTGTTGTCATCGAGAAAGAGAACTGCACACATGGAACCTTATGTAGCTTTCCATCATTATCATGATCATCACATTGTGCATCATTTCATGTTATAGTTTTTCACCCGGCGATTCTATATGCATTCTTAGTATTCATACAATGCATACATTCGTATAGGATCCGAGGGAGAACCTACCGCCGAGTACACCGTGATCGAGGAGAATCCGTGAGGAATCTCCACCCGAGGAGAAGAAGGAACCATCGACTCTCTCGCCAGAGTGCCCGAACCACGGCCCCTCTACTTTTCGCCGAGGCAAGCCCCGAGCATCCTATTAACCCATTCTATTTGAAATGCAAATATTTACTCCAATTTACTTTATTTTATGCATTACGTTATAAGAATTGCGTGACAATCGTTATTGCATGAACACCTTAACCACTCAAATACACCCTTTTTATTCTACTAGTATTGGTAGATAGTTGATGCTTAGCCATGCTTAGATAATTAGAAGTCGGATGATTCCTATCATCCGCAACCCGAGGTTGATACTTGTGATGTCCTTAATCATATGATGGATAATAATTGAGACCGGACGGAGATTGTGTTTTCCGTCTCGTGGTCGATTAAGGACCGAGCCGTATTCGGATCTAGGTGTGAGATTGAACGCATTTTCACATAACCGCCGAATAACTCGTTTCGACGGTGAAACCGATTAGCCTATTCGAGGTGGTTCTTGAACCGATGCATTGCTTTGGGACGACCGGACGGGACGTAATGTAACCGAATTAATTTATAAAAGCATAAGTGAAAAATCGCCGCTAAGCAAGCAATTGTCACACTTAAGCCGTTATAAACCTCGTAGTCCGAAAATCTCGAAGGATTTCAAACCAAACATCATCAATCAAGATCGCATAAGTTTAGCGCTGCCATTCACACGCTACAACATTCCACAAATAGTTCGACAACATCGAGTGCGGAAATAAAGTTATTACAAACCGAAGTTCTTAAAATTCGAAAGCAAAAAAAACAAAGTAGTTTTGAAATCTCAACCCAACTCACGCCTTTTTAAGGATTAATACAAGCACCAGTCCAGAGTCTATCCAACAAAAGCAGTTGGGGAGAATATTAAGATTAACCTTGCCCAAGGTCTTCTAGTCCATCGGAAAGACAGTAGCACAAGCATTCGTGGAAGGTATGTCCGTCACCACACAAACAACAAGCGGGAAAAACCCCGAGTACGAGAAGGTACTCGCCTAGACTTACCCGATCGACTCAAAATAAAAGACGCCAAGGAGTATGACAGTTTTATCGTGGGATAGCTTGACTCTTTGCAAAAAGGCGTAAAAACATTTAAAGTGGTAGCTCACCTTAACCATTCCTATTTATGCTAGGTGAGCACCTATACTATGCATCATTATAATATTAGTCATGATTAAGCAAGCAAGTAGTAACCATAATCATAATCATCGCCTTAACCCATCATCATCATTAACCACATTCCATAATCATTACTACGATGTTGCAGCTCAAGTCAAAGTGTTCACCGTCCCAGAACGATGGCGATTCAATCGATTACCACCGAGCTCGGGGGTATTCCTCATACAAACCACACTCACGCCGAAGTGAGCTACGTCACCGTGGCACGTATCCCTAAAAACAAGTACGCTGACTCGCATAGAACCACCGTACCTGGGGACCGCCCGATCGCTTTAGCCAGCCATGCTGACCTCGGACTTACTCTTCGCGCCCCCGTGGTCCCCTATCCATCTCCAATACGGTGCGAACGGATCGAGAACCGGCCCGATAGTGTTAGGCTTCATGGGCCGGAAGTGCTTATCCGCCAGCTAAGTATGAGGCACGCTGCTCAATATGACTTGGGGTACAACAACGTACGTCCTTAATCGACACGCATTTAATCACTATGGTCCAACAACCCCACAAGACTCCGTCCGGCCTCCATTTATCACGACCATAACCATTAACCGATGATATCAACATAAGCTTTCCATCAATCACAAGTAACCACCTATACTGCGGATGACAGAAATCACCCGACTTCTACCGCCTAAGCAAGCTAAGCATAATACTCGCCCTAGACTAGCGTGGTATAGCAAGGTGGGATAATCAATGGTAAAGCAAGGATATAATGCATCAACGGTCTCACACAACTCATATACTTAATGCAACAATCATAAAGCATAATTAGATTGTTAGAAAGCATAGGTAAGGAAATGCTCCTGCTTGCCTTGCTTGAAGTCCGACGCTACGTGGTTAGGACACTCAGGCAGCTTTTCTTCGCCTTCTTCTTGTGGAACCTCCTACCGAGGCTCCTCCGATGATCCCCGCTCGGTCTCCGAATACGGGAGGTCCTCCTCCCCGAACCTCAGATGATGCGATGCACATGCATAAGTACGCTGAATGCATACACGTATGATGCTCATGAATGAAGATGATTAATGTATCATTGGACGAGTAGGTGCATATCTCCTCTCTACTAACAATTTAATTCATTTATCGAGTATGTGCTTACCTCTTCTCTAAACACTTAGAGAAGTGCATAAAGAAGAGTGGTGTGTAGGCACACACACACATACACACATCACATGAATAAAGAGAAGTACTACTATTCATAGCCAACCATCACATTTCAGTTATGGTGCGGTATTACATGACCAGTAAGCATAACATAATTAAAAGTGTACAAGAAGTAATATAGAACATGCTAAAACCATTAATTTAAAAGCTTTATCATTTCATGTGAATAAACAAGCTTGAACTGTGACCTCTGTATAAACAGTCCAGAAAAATCTACAAAAATTACAGGAGCTACACTATGCTATAACAGAGCCATGGTAAAATTTTCATAACAATTCATTGAGTACAACAGTCTACACAAAAAAAGATGAAACAGCAGGATAGAATTGCACATTTAATAACTTTGCACTATGAAAAGTGTCAAACAACAGATTCCATATTTTTATCTAGAACTTCTTAGCACAAGAGCAGTCATCAAAAATCATCAAGGCATAATTCCTCATAATTTATTTACTAAAAATCATTTAAGAATGAGCCCTAAAATGCATTTAAATCATATTCCAATATTTTTGTACAGTAACTGCATGATACATATTTTTCCCAAAAACTACATCACAAGACAAATCTAACAACACAAGAATCACATTTTTTAGAGCTTTCTACAATTTATCATGCATTTACTCAGATTTCAACCATTTAAGCAATTAATTAAATCTATACAGAAAAGTATTTCAAAAATTGCATCACATATTTTTATCTGGTAGATCTACAGATAAGCTTTCCAACAAACTTTACTTCACCAGATTTGGATCACATTTGTGCACACAATAAATTAAAAGGCATTTAAAAGCATTTTCCTGAATTCTTTTTTAAAGAAAACCCCAGCCCAAACCCTAGCTGGACCCGGTCCATTGGACCATGGGCCACCAGCCAGCAGGTCCCGGGTCAAACCGACCCACTTGCCAGCCAACCCGGAGCAGGGCCCGTTGATTGGCCCCCTAGCTCGACGGCGGCCCCACGGCCGGCGGGGCGGGCGGGTACCGGCCCGGGCGAAGGCCACAGACACAGCGGCTGGCGGGGGCGACGACCACCGGACGGCGGCGGCGACGTCGCGGCGTTCGGGAAGCGCCAGGCTCACCCCGGGCGACGATTTCGACAGCGGCAAAGCGCACCTAAAGGGAGCACGAGCTCCACGGACGCGAGGCGAAGCTTGCCAGCGGCGCGGGGAGGGGTCGATTCGGCAACCCCGAGCCCACCTGGCGGCGTGAGGCGGCACGGCCGCTGGTACGGGCGGGCGACAATGCCGTGGCCGGCCACGAGCGCCTCACAAAGAGTCGGAAACGGTTGCTACGGGGCTTCAGGGTTCAGGTGGGCTACGCCAGACGCGTGAGGAGAGAGCCGCCGGGGCCGAAGGACCGAGCTATGGCGAGCCCGGGTTCAAGGAAGCGCGAGAAACGGTCGCTGCTTGAAGATGGCTAAAATTGGCTCCTACCGGTGGCGTATGGGCTTGGCGATTGAGCGGGTGGCGAGGTGGCTCAGTGTGGCGGTGCTCGCGGCGCAGCAGAGGTGAGGGCGGTGGTGGCCGGCACGGGCGAACGGCGAGCGAAGCGGGCGGGCGCGCGGGTAAGCGCGCTACGGAGCGCCGCGAGAGCGAGGAGAGGCGAAGCGGTGAGTGAGCTTGGGCGAGGAGAGTGAGCGAAGCGGTGCGACAGGCGCCGGCACGGGCGGGTGATGGCGGTGGCTGCCCGCCCCCCGCTGGCCGCCGCCGCCACGCCGGGCACGCGAGCGAGCCTTGGCAGGGCGAGCGCGTGGCTCTATGCGCGCGCGGCCGGGCGGAACGGAACGGCGCTTGCGCGGCCAGGTTGGGCGATGGGCCGAATACGCCCGTCCCGCTTTTCGCTTTTCTTTTTTTTTTTTTTTTGAAATTTTGAATTCAATTCAAAACCGACACAAATGCAACCTTTTGACAAATTTAAATGCATTTTCAAGAAATGTGCCCAAAACAAAAGTTGTAGAGAATTTCAAACTGAACAACTTTCATTTGGGGCTCAACTCAAGATTCCCAATAAATTTTGAAATACAATTTCATTTCGAATTTAAGGCATAAAAAGGGAATTTCCAATTTAATTTCTTTTTGCTCCAAAATGTACCAAATCTTTTGCAATAAATTTTGTTAAATCATTTTAAAATGCTGAGCACATGGATCCAAACTTGATCAAGCATTTGCAAGGTAATTAATTAACTAAGCAATTGATCAAGCAATTAATTAACAAGCAAAAGCAACGCATGAAATGACAAATGCATTTAGGGATTTAAATGCTTGATGATGCTTATGCCATGCTCAATGATGATTAAGGTTAATTAATTATGGCCTAATGCAATGCTTAACACTTGAGGTGTTACAGCCCTACCCCCTTAAAGAAATCTCGTCCCGAGATTTGGGTTTACTAACCGTGTTTTATGAAATTCGGGATAAACTTCTTTCGTGTAATCCTCGGTTTCCCATGATGCATCTCTATCATCATGGTAGCTCCACACGACCTTGTAAGTACGCACCAACCGATTCCGAGTAACTCTTTCCTTGCTATCAACAATTCTTACAGGCTCTTCTTTATAAAAACCGATCAGTGCTAGCTTCAAATCTTGTTCATCGACTCTTTCTTCTGACACACGCAAACACTTCTTCAATTGAGAGACGTGAAAGATCGGAAAGATAGAACTCATAGACTCGGGCAATCGCAACTTGTAAGCAACTTCACCTCTTCTTTCGAGAATCTTGTACGTACCCACATATCTTGGTGCAAGCTTCCTCTTGGCTCCAAATCTTTGTGTACCCTTTATCGGTGAAACTCTGAGGTAGACATAGTCACCCACTTCAAACATCAAAGATCTTCGATTGTTAGCATAACTCTTTGTCGGGATCAGGCGGCTTTCATGTGCTCTTGGATAGTTCGAACCTTCTCTTCAGCCTTTCGAAACAAAGTCGATACCGTAGTATCTTCTTTCTCCCCTCGCTTCTACCCAATTCAAAGGAGTTCTACACTTTCTGCCATACAAAGCTTCAAACGGTGCCATCTTGATACTCTCTTGATAACTCATTGTTGTAGGAGAATTCGCCAAAGGTAGCCAAGACTCTCACGATCCCTTAGCGTATAACACACACACTCTCAACATATCTTCAAGAACCTGATTGAGTCTTTCGACCGACCAAGTCCGAGGATGATAAGCGGTCTTTGTGCAACAACTTGGTTCCCATTCCTTCATGCAAACGGGTCCAGAAATGAGCAAAGGAACTGCGATCCTCTATCGATACGATGGTCTTGGGTACCCCATGTAAACGGACAATCTCTTCAATGTAGAGGTCAGCATATTGAGGTGGTCTCAGAGGTTGTCTTGACAGTAAGAAGTGAGCTGACTTGGTTAATCGATCAACGATCACCCGTATTGAATCATTTCCTTTCTCGGTAGTCGGCAAACCCGTGATGAAATCCATACCGATATCATCCCACTTCCAAGCGTAAACCGGTAGAGGTTTCAAAGAAACCCGCCCGGCTTCATGTGAATGGCCTTGACACGACAACAAGTATCGCATCGAGCCACATATGCTGCTATCTCTTTCTTCATCTTCGTCCCACCAATATCGAGGTCTCAAGACATGATACATCTTGTTGCTTCCAGGGTGAATGGATAACTTGGAAAGGTGAGCTTCATCCATTATCTTGTTCTTGAGTTCTCGATCCTTCAGCACGACAAGACGAGTGTCGAACCAAAGTACACCATTGTCATCCCATCCGAAATGCGGAATTGATTCCTTCTTCATTCTTTCTTTGAGGTGGTAGATGCCGGGATCTGTCTTTTGGCCTTCAATGATCTGTTGGTCGAGAGAACATCGAACTTGGATATCATGCGGGGACTTGCAGGATGCATCGATTGAACTTCTCTCCAAACAACGGCTTTTACGGCATGGTGATGTGTTTTTGCGACTCAAAGCATCGGCAACAACGTTTACTTTGCCAGGATGATAGTGCACTGTCAAGTCGTAGTCCTTGATCAACTCTAGCCATCTTCGCTGCCTCATGTTGAGCTCGGGCTGGGTAAAAATGTACTTGAGACTTTTGTGATCGGTGTAGATATGACACGCATTTCCCAGCAGATAATGCCTCCATATCTTCAAGGCATGCACAACTGCAGCTAATTCCTAATCATGCGTGGGATAGTTGACTTCATGCTTCCTCAACTGACGTGAAGCATAAGCAATCACTCGGCCTTCTTGCATCGGCACACAACCCAAACCAGTCTTCGATGCATCACAGTACACATCAAACGGCTTCTCGATGTCTGGCTGTGCCAAGACAGGAGCAGTGGTTAGCAACTCTCGCAAGGTGCGAAAGGCAGCCTCACATGCCTCTGTCCAGACAAACTTGTGCTCTTTTTGTAGCAGACTCGTCATTGGCTTAGCAATCTTAGAGAAATCTGGAATGAAACGGCGATAATATCCTGCCATTCCAAGAAAACTCCGAACTTCATGCACAGATGTGGGCGGTTGCCAATCCATGACCTCTTATACCTTGGACGGGTTGACTGATATGCCATTTTCAGAAATGATATGGCCAAGGAAAGCAACTTCCTTTAACCAAAACTCGCATTTACTGAACTTGGCATACAACTTATGTTCTCTTAGTCTGGTAAGCGCAACTCTCAAATGCTGGGCATGTTCTTCTTCATTTGCAGAGTAGATCAGAATGTCATCTAAAAATACAATCATGAACTTATCCAATTCGGGCATAAAGACTGAATTCATAAGATACATAAAGTATGCAGGAGCATTTGTTAAGCCGAAAGACATAACAAGATACTCGTACAACCCGTATCTAGTGACGAAAGCAGTCTTATGTATATCTGACGGACGAATCTTGATCTGATGATACCCTGATCTCAAGTCAATCTTGGAAAACACTTTTGCTTTAGACAACTGATCAAACAAAATATCAATTCTCGGAAGAGGATACTTATTCTTGATTGTTACGGCATTGAGCGGCCGATAATCAACACACAGCCTCAAAGAATGATCTTTCTTCTTCACAAACAAAGCTGGACAACCCCATTCGAAGTACTTGGCCCGATGAAACCCAACTTCTTCAGCTCATACAGCTTTGTTTCTTCAACTCGCTTAGCTCATTGGGAGGCATACGATAAGGTCTCTTGCATATCGGAGCTGTACCGGGCACTAGATCAATTGCAAACTCAATGTCTCCGTCAGGGCGGTAGCCTAGGTAAATCTTCGTGAAAAACATCGAAACTCATAAACCACAGAATCTCGGAAAAGAGCAGAGGCTCGGATAGCATAGGTCAACTTGGTCATGTCCGCAACTCGAGGCAATAACACTCGGAAAGTGTCCTTACCTGCAGGATCCGTGAGAGTAATTGTTCTATTCCCAAAGATCAATCACAACTTGCTTATCTTTCATCCAATTCATCCCCAAGATCACATCCATAGTTAAGCCGTAATACCACCAAATTAACCCTATATGTTTTATCTCCAATTTCAAAAGTTGCATGCTCAAGCATCCGATTAGATAGGACATCGGCACCAATGCGAACCGATGCGGTACCCATAATCTAATTGCTTAAGTTCTAATTCATGCGATCGTGCATATGCTTGACTCATAAAAAGAATGCGATGATCCGTAATCAAATAAAACAACCGCAGGGATGATTGTTGACAAGAAACGCACCCTTGAAGTGATCGGTTCTCCCTCGGGGATCTCATCCACGGTGGTGTGGTGTGCACGGGCAGATAGGTCGTCCGCTTCTTCGGATAGGGGCAAGATTTCTTGGCGAAATGACCCATCGATTGCGGTTGAAGCGGGACCTCTCACGGCGGGAGTAGCTGCCGTGGAACCTCCAGTCTTGGCTTGAGTTTGAGGTGCAGGTGGGCGATAACCCCTCTGGTTCTTCGGAGGTGGTGGAGCATTTCTCTTTGGAACTGGTGCACGGAACCTTAAATTCTGAGCAGGAGGGCGGTACTGCGGACGGTTAGCCATTGGAGGCCTGTACTGAGAAGATCCTCCCTCAAAGTTTCTCTTGCGGTTCTTGGAAGCAGCATGCAGGTTGTTGTTGTTCTCTTGAGTCAAGCAGTCACTGATAAACTCGTTGAAGGTAGCCCTGGAACTAATACCCATGGTTTTGGCCATCTTGGTATTAAGACCCCTCTTGAAGCTAGCTATTTTCTTCTCCTCCGTGTCCACATATGATGGAGCATAGCGTGACAGGTTGTTGAACTCATGGAGATACTCGTTCATGGTTTTATTGCCTTGTGTAAGCTTCATGAACTCTGACACTTTCATAGCCATCAAACCTGGCGGAACATAGGTGCTGCGAAACATCTGAGTAAACTGTGCCCAGGTGATGGGAGCATTCGGCGGGAAAGTGGTGCGCTGGTGGGACCACCAAATTCTAGCCGGCCCCTGCAGCTGATGCGCCCCATACTCAACCTTCAATGACTCGGTCATGCGGAGCGCATTTAAACTTGTCTTCCATTGTGTTGATCCACTCAAGAGCTTCAAGTGGTTCTTTAGCTTGCAGGAACTTAGGCGGATCAGTGTCCAGAAAGTCCTTGAAGGTACTGTACTGGTTGACGGGACGGTCACGGTGGCCTCCGCGACTGGTGTTCGCTGCAATGTCACGCAATACGGCCTCCATGTTGCGCTGACTGCCAAGGAACTGTTGAAAAAGTTACTCAGCTGTCAATGGTGGAGGAGGTGGTGGTGGTAGGTTACCCCCATCGTTTCCGCCATTGCCTCCGTTTCCTCCATTTCCACCGTTTCCACCATTGTTCCCGTTACCTCCGTTATCACCATTTCCATTGCCTCCGCCTTGGCTGGATCCATCTCCAACCAAGGAGCCACTCACGGTGCGGCAAGTCCCAACCATTTGCATATTTCAGCATCAAGTAATTATTAGGTGATGTTACAACATTGTAAGCAATGTAATAATCACGCCAATGCATCATTGGAAGAAAATGAATTCATTCAACAACACACAGGCATAAAGATTCATGTCCACAATCCATAACATCACTAATTAGATTACTGATTAAAAGCATCATCCAGGGCATACAACATCCAAAATTGCCAGCATACATACACTGGACTTTAGGCGTTCAGATAGCACCACAACATATGACGATCCAACACGCATGAGTCACATCTCATAAGGGTTACAAGACAACAACAAAAGAGACTAAAGCACTACTACGGCTAGCGAAGAGACTACTAGTCTACTCGTGCTCGCTACCAACGTCGAACTCAGCAGCCAGAACAACGTCGTCGTCGGGTGCAGGCTCGGGTGCAGGTGGAAGATCAGCGTCCTCCTCGCCTCCATCGGGGTTGATGACTCCGGGCTCCATCTCAGCCGCTCCAGGCGCATGGTGACCATGAACCTGGTTGTATAGCACGTGGTAGTCCTCGTGCAACCGGTCAATGTACTTTGCTCACGGTCAAAGAGCCGTGCCCGGTGATGGGCGTCATTCCGGGCTTCATTCCTCTCTCTGACTAGCTGCGCCATCATCCTATCGGCGTTCCTCTCATACTGCTCATAGCGTGCAACCCGTGCGCGCAAGGTGGCGAGCTCCTAGTGACCTCTCTCACATCCGCCTCGGCTTCCTCCCCGGTAGCTATGACAAGAAACAGCTGGTCCCTCGGGTCTCGGATTTGGTCCGAGTGTCTCTTCTTCTCTTCTTTTCCCTTCTTCCACAAATCCTTGTTCCAGTCCACTTCGGCTTGTACATTGTTGCTTCGGTGGCATCGTATGCCTGCGTCATGGCATACATGGAACTCATAGCCGTGTTATCACCGCCATCAATCTCGTCAACTCCCCGGCCAACGTGCACGGCTAGGGGACTGCTCCCCAAACAAAGGTCCCGAGGATCATCCCTAGGAAAAGTCCCTGCCAAAGCCGTTGCCAGGCTCAGAGGAAAGCGCTCCATGATCTGGCGGAGCACATGGAATGCGGCTCTGCTAGCCCCATCCTGTGCTGTGACACCAGTGGCACGGACACGCCACCCGTCCCCACTCGGAGTCCGGGTGGAGTGGAGGAAACAAGATCTCCACAAAGAACCAAGTCGTCTCCACGACGTGGCTCCTCTGTAACCCAGGAGTAGACGGGCCGCTGCTCCTCAGCGTATCCGGCGTGACCTAGCACCCTCCAGAGAAGCGTGGGCATGCCAAACTCCTCAAGAAAGTGATCCTCCCTGATCACAGTGCGTGGTGCAAGCTGACGGCGAGGTGCCCTGCCCCCGGTGGACTTGCGTGCGGTTTGCTTAGTGCGAGCCATCTGTCAGAAATTTATCCCGGTGAGACAAGTTATTAATTAACCAAATTTTAATGGGCAGAAGTAATCAATTTATAAGGGAAGGTAAATGTAATGACATGAGATGAACAAACATGATGTATGCACGTATCTTACGTTCTCACAAACTTAGCAAAAATAATTCTAGCGGATATACGGTGGCATACAACGTTCTCTCATAGCGTATAACTAGTCGTTCTACACCTAATCACTGTTATGTACCCGCAGAAAATCCACTTCAGCCCATCCCAACAAAGTATGAATAAATGCATTGCGAGAAAGTAAAGATTAAGCACTCACACGTACGTGCATTCCCAAATACACGCACATGTAGTACAACTACCCGATCCTCGTCCAAAGACGGCATCGTCTCAACAGACGGCATAACCCACAATTAAACACCTTGGTAAGTACATGGTTTTGACATGTAAGTACTTCCGGTATCACACTAGCACTCCCCTAGATTGCCGGTTGGACAACCATGCTCTCACAACTCCCACTTACCGAAGCGTAGAGGCACTTGAACCATACATTACCATCCAAGTGAATGGCACCCATACAATTACCTTGCTGTATGGGCAACAGTGAAAATAAAATATGATGCAAGCCCCCAAGTTAGTACTTAAATAGCCACCTAGAGTCCTTATTTGGGCATAAAGGATATGACCACTGGCACACTCTTAGTTTTGCAAACGAATTTTTTATTTCAAAAGACTTATAGATCTATAAGTTGAAATCCAGCTTTGAAACCAAAATTCTTTGTTTTTAAATAGACATGTGAACAGTAATCGCTAAACCTTGCTCTGAAGCCAGTTGTAACAGAACCGACCAATTTATAAAAGCATAAGTGAAAAATCACTCGCTAAGCAAGCAATTGTCACACTTAAGCCGTTATAAACCCGGTAGTCCGGAAATCTCGAAGGATTTCAAACCAAACATCATCAACCAAGATTGTACAAGTTTAGCGTTGCCATTCACACGTTACAACATTCCACAAATAGTTCGACAACATCAGAGTGCGGAAATAAAGTTATTACAAACCGAGTTCTTAAAATTCGAGCAGCGAAAACAAAGTAGTTTTGAAATCTCAACCCAACTCACGCCTTTTTAAGGATTAATACAGTACCAGTCCAGAGTCTATCCAACAAAAGCAGTTGGGGAGAATATTAAGATTAACCTTGCCCAAGGTCTTCTAGTCCACTGGGAAAAGACAGGTAGCACAGTACCCGTGGAAGGTATGTCCGTCTGCACAAACAACAAGCGGGAAAAACCCTGAGTACGAGAAGGTACTCAGCTAGACTTACCCGACTGACTCAAAATAAAAGACGCCAAGGAGTATGACAGGCTTTATCAGGGGATAGCTTGACTCTTTTGCAAAAAGGCGGTAAAAACATTTAAAGTGGTAGCTCAGCTTAACCATTCCTATTTATGCTAGGTGAGCACCTATACTATGCATCATTATAATATTAGTCATGATTAAGCAAGCAAGTAGTAACCATAATCATAATCATCAGCTTAACCCATCATCATCATTAACCACATTCCATAATCATTACTACGATGTTGCAGCTCAAGTCAAAGTGTTCACTGTCCGGGAACGATGGCGATTCGAATCGATTACTACTGAGCTCAGCGGGTATTCCTCATACAAACCACACTCACGCCAAGCGAAGTGAGCTACAGTCACCGTGGCACGTATCCCGAAAAAACAAGTACGCGGACTCGCATAGAACCACCGTACCCGGGGGACCGCCCGACGCCTTAGCCAGCCATGCTGGACCTCGGACTTACTCTTGGCCCCTGTGGTCCCCCTATCCATCTCCAATACGGTGCGAACGGATCGAGAACCGGCCCGGATAGTGTTAGGCTTCGCGGTCGGAAGTGCTTATCCGGCCAGCTAAGTATGAGGCACGCGTTCAATATGACTTGGGGTACAACAACGGTACGGTCCTTAATCGACACGCATGTAATCACTATGGTCCAACAACCCCACAAGACTCCGTCCGGTCTCCATTTATCACGACCATAACCATTAACCGGATGATATCAACATAAGCTTTCCATCAATCACAAGTAACCACCTATACTCGCGGATGACAGGAAATCACCCGACTTCTACCGTCTAAGCAAGCTAAGCATAATACTCGCCCTAGACTAGCAGGGTATAGCAAGGTGGGATAATCAATGGTAAAGCAAGGATATAATGCATCAACGGTCTCACACAACTCATATACTTAATGCAACAATCATAAAGCATAATTAGATTGTTAGAAAGCATAGGTAAGGAAATGCTCCGGTGCTTGCCTTGCTTGAAGTCCGACGCGCGGTGGTTAGGACACTCAGGCAGCTTTTCTTCGCCTTCTTCTTGTGGAACCTCCGGCTGAGGCTCCTCCGGATGATCCTGCTCGGTCTCCGAATACGGGAGGTCCTCCCCGCGAACTCAGTATGATGCGATGCACATGCATAAGTACGATGAATGCATACACGTATGATGCTCATGAATGAAGATGATTAACAGATCATTGGACAGAGTAGGTGCATATCTCCTCTCTACTAACAATTTAACTCATTTACTGAGTATGTGCTTACCTCTTCTCTAAACACTTAGAGAAGTGCATAAAGAAGAGTGGTGTGTAGGCACACACACACATACACACATCACATGAATAAAGAGAAGTACTACTATTCATAGCCAACCATCACATTTCAGTTATGGTGCGGTATTACATGACCAGTAAGCATAACATAATTAAAAGTGTACAAGAAGTAATATAGAACATGCTAAAACCATTAATTTAAAGCTTTATCATTTCATGTGAATAAACAAGCTTGAACTGTGACCTCTGTATAAACAGTCCAGAAAAATCTACAAAAATTACAGGAGCTACACTATGCTATAACAGAGCCATGGTAAAATTTTCATAACAATTCATTGAGTACAACAGTCTACACAAAAAAGATGAAACAGCAGGATAGAATTGCACATTTAATAACTTTGCACTATGAAAAGTGTCAAACAACAGATTCCATATTTTTATCTAGAACTTCTTAGCACAAGAGCAGTCATCAAAAAATCATCAAGGCATAATTCCTCATAATTTATTTACTAAAAATCATTTAAGAATGAGCCCTAAAATGCATTTAAATCATATTCCAATATTTTTGTACAGTAACTGCATGATACATATTTTTCCCAAAAACTACATCACAAGACAAATCTAACAACACAAGAATCACATTTTTTAGAGCTTTCTACAATTTATCATGCATTTACTCAGATTTCAGCCATTTAAGCAATTAATTAAATCTATACAGAAAAGTATTTCAAAAATTGCATCACATATTTTTATCTGGTAGATCTACACATAAGCTTTCCAACAAACTTTACTTCACCAGATTTGGATCACATTTGTGCACACAATAAATTAAAAGGCATTTAAAAGCATTTTCTGAATTCTTTTTTAAGAAAACCCCAGCCCAAACCCTAGCTGGACCCGGTCCATTGGACCATGGGCCACTGGGCCAGCAGGTCCCGGGTCAAACCGGACCCACTTGCCAGCCAGCCGGAGCAGGCGCCGTTGACCGGCCCCCTAGCTCGACGGGCGGCGAAGTCGGCCGGGCGGCGCGGAGGGTACCGGGCGTGCTCAGGGCGAGCGCTCAAGACACGTGACGGGCGCCGGGCGGGTCGACGACCACCGGACGGCGACGGCGACGCGGCGGGGCGGCTCGAGCGCCCCCTGCGGCTCACCGCCGGGCGACGATTTCGACGGGCGGCAAGGCGCACCTAAGGGAGCACGAGCTCCACGGGACGCTTGAGGCGAAGCTTGCTAGCGGCGCTGGAGGGGTCGATTCAGCAACCCCAAGCCCACGGGCGGGGCGGCGGAGGCGCACGGGCGGCGCTGGTACGGGCGGCGACAGGTGCCGCTCCGCCGCCGGAGCGCTCTGTGCGTGGAAACGGTGGCTACGGCTTCTAGGGTTCGCGGGCTACGCTAGACGAGCGAGGGAGAGAGCCGTAGGGGCCGGAAAGGAGCCGGTCATGGCGAGCCCGAGCTCCGGCGAGCTCAAGCCATGACGGCCGCGGGTGAAGGATGGCCAAAATTGGCCCTTACCGTGGCGTATGGCTGCGATTGAGCGGTGGCCGTGGCTCAGCGGGTGGCGGTGCTCGTGGCGCGCCAGAGGTGAGGGTGGTGGGTGGCCGCACGGCGAACGGGCGAGCTCGGGCCAAGGGGCGGGCGCTGCCGCGCTGCTTGCTGGGCCGCCGCGAGAGCGAGGGAGAGGCGAGCGGTGAGTGAGCGAGTGAGAGGGAGAGTGAGCGAAGTGGTGCGATAAAGCGCTGGCACGGGCGGGTGATGGCCGGGCCGGGGCGGCCCCCCGCTGCGGCACGCTGCCGCCACGCGAGCGAGCCAGAGCGCGGCGAGCGCGAGTTCCCATCGCCTACGGCGGCGGTCGGAACGGCAGGCGGCGGCGCGGCGAGGCAAAGCCGATGGGCGAATCACGGCCCGTCCGTTTGCGCTTTTCTTTTCTCTCTTTTTTTTTAAAATTTTGAATTCAATTCAAAACCGACACAAATGCAACCTTTTGACAAATTTAAATGCATTTTCAAGAAATGTGCCCAAAACAAAAGTTGTAGAGAATTTCAAACTGAACAACTTTCATTTAGGGCTCAACTCAAGATTCCCAATAAATTTTGAAATACAATTTCATTTTGAATTTAAGGCATAAAAAGGGAATTTCCAATTTAATTTCTTTTTGCTCCAAAATGTACCAAATCTTTTTGCAATAAATTTTGTTAAATCATTTTAAAATGCTGAGCGCATGGATCCAAACTTGATCAAGCATTTGCAAGGTAATTAATTAACTAAGCAATTGATCAAGCAATTAATTAACAAGCAAAAGCAACGCATGAAATGACAAATGCATTTAGGGATTTAAATGCTAGATGATGCTTATGCCATGCTCAATGATGATTAAGGTTAATTAATTATGGCCTAATGCAATGCTTAACACTTGAGGTGTTACAGGGGAAAGGGTACTGGTCAAGACCCTGCGTGACTACGGGCTACGGGCTGAACGGACATGACTTGTGAGACACAGTACCATGAGCTTTGCAACCGGATTCAATTCCATCTTTCGAATAGAGTGAACAGTGACTCGAGCAGGCTTTGGTCCGGCTTGTGAGGGTGTGTGATACGGGCTTTACCCAGCTGGTGTAATCGATTCGAATCGCCGTCTCTCCCGGATAGTGAGAAACTCATACCTTTTCGCAGAGACGTAGTTAAGAAATGATAACTAATGTTGAGATTAGAAGGACTATGTTATGGTACCTCACTTCGTAGAATTGTTTGCTATAAATTTTTAAAAGGTAATGTAGCCAATGCAAGAGTAGTTCTAAATAGCTGAAGGAACTTGATCATAAAAATTGAAATAAGGATTAAGTTAGTAAGCGTTTTTCCGCAAAGGTTGCTAGCCAATAAACCTCCCTTTCATATTTGTCATGTACCCTTGAAACCTTTTTCTTTTCCCTGTCGGGTAAGTCTTGCGGAGTACAATTGAGTACTCAGGGTTTTACCCATCGTTGCAGGTGACTTGCTTTATGAGGATTATTGTGTTACTTGCTTTAATCCTGTGGATGACGTGGATGAGTAAGGGCCAGTGGGCTTGGCCATATCTATAACTCTGTCACCATGCTTGTAAAGGAGGCTTGAATAAAACTGGTGCTGTAAAAACACTTATGTTATTGTAGTTTGAAATAACGACTACTTTTATGTAACATATTGGAATTGGTATTGTAATAACACTCGATGTATAATTATTCGCCGTACTCTGTATGCTGATGTATGATATACCTTGATCATGATCCTGGTTGTAAGTTGATTTACCGAGGTCCTTCGTGACACTCGGCGGACTACCGGATTTATTCGAGAAGCGGTGTATGCGTGTCAACGTTATTACGGGGGGCAGATTACGCTTAATCTCGGATGGATTGGTCGGTTCTGTCACAAATTTGGTACCAGAGCAGGATTAAGGTTAATATCATCATCAGGGTATTTAAAAACAAAAGTTTTGGTCTTGAAAAGTTTAATTAGAAACAAAATTAGTTTTATTTAAGATTTTGGATTTCAAAACTTCACCAGTGTCAAACCTCCAATTAAGCCCGTATAAGGACTATCGGTGGCTATGCTAACTCACGGGGGTTTCATATATTGCATGTGTGTGAACCAATACCTCTACGCTCGGGTAAGAAGGTAAGTATGAATGGTTATCTTGTCACCCGATGACCGAAGGGTGGTGGTGACCTCATATGGAAGTATATGCACATGCATATATGAAAGTATGCAGTATAAACTGTCTTTTAAATTATGTAACGACGCACCTACGCCGAGGTAAGAGTGAGTTGCGAGAGCATGATCGGACAACCGCCGGTCTAGGGGAGTGCTAGTGTGGTTACCGGAATATTTACATGTTACACACATGTTCATATGAAGGTACTTAATTGTGGGATGCGATGATGATTCGGGTAGTTTAGTGCTACATGTATGTATACAGGGGTATGCATATGTGGGGAGTATTTAAAGTTACCGCTTTCATTGTGTGGATATACATGTCATACGGGATCCGGGCTGAAATGAATTTTCTGCAGGTATGCTAACTACGAAAACGTGTAGAAAATCATTAGGTACGATTTGATGAGAGCACGTAGGATTGCCACCGTTTAGTATTGATTAGAAATCCATTCTTTTCTAAATCTTGTGAGGACAAGTAGAATCATGTATGCATCATAATCATTCATTTGCTCATCTTATTGCATTAATATTCTTTCCCCCTTACAATTTTAATATGAAGTGAAGTGCTCATTTTATTATCCATGATAACAGAAAATGGAGCCACCGCCATATCTTGAGGAAGGTACTCTGTTGGAGCGTTTTGGGACACCTAGTTTGCTTTGGAAAGTGTTGGAAAACTTTAGGTATATTACACCACCAATTTACCGTTGGAGACATACCCGAGTTTATGGCATTTCAGGATGTGCTTTGCTTCTTCATATTCCAGCATTAAGTGTCACCTCTTCCTGGCATGAAATGAGAGTTGAAAAAGAGGGATTAAATGAGTGGGAAGCCGGGCAAGTAGCTGCTTTTGACATACTCCAGAAAATATGTCAGGAGCATACCGAAGAAATAGGAACCACTCCTATGTGTCTGTTTCCACCCATAGATCCTACCAATGAGAGTTGGTGCCAACGAGGGATTGCCTTAACCGATACAAGCTTGCCAGACCATAACCCTACCCTCACTATTACTGCTATTACAAACTTAGCCATCACCAAAGCTCACAAAGCTAGAGAAGTCTCCCATGATTATTGGCGCCAAAGATATAACCTTTGTAATATAGATTTGAAGGTGACCGAGAATTTGTGGGAGTCTGCCAAAAACACCACCAATGTGGTGATGGACTACGCCATCCAGCATGAATTGAACATGAATCATCAATATACCATGCTCTGGAATGAGACCATTAATTTAGAGCACCAAAGAGCTACAGCTGAAGCACGTGCGAATGAAGCAGAAGCAACTAAAGATGTTGCCGTTCAAGAGCTTGCCGAGGCTACTGAGAATTTTGAATTTGCTGAGCATAATTTACTAGAGCAAGTAGATGAAGCAAATGCAACCATTGCTAATCTTCAAGAACAACTCAATGCGTTGCAAGTTGCGGTGCCACCAGAAGGTAACGAAGCAGGAGAAGTATTAGATGAATTTGAAGAAGATGAGATGGAGCTCATAGAAGATCCTGAAATAGAATTCGACGAGCAGACTGAAGTTAGTCTAGATGATGACTATCCAATAGACTTTGATGATGAATATTAGAGAAAGGGTTTTCTATGATGTTTGTAAAATAGAATAATCCTAGAGTTGACTCATAACCGAGATCTTAATCTAGTAGATGAATTTCCCTTATGTAATATATGATGTGTAACAGTTGTAACTCGAATGTAATATATGCGGGGGCTTGAAATAAGTGATGTTTAAAAATATGGGTATATGAGAAATAAGAGTGTATAATTATGATGGTGCGGTGTGAAAATTTTTTATTATGCCTCTGTTTGTTGTATGAATTTTTATTCCTTTCAACATTTCAGTGTTGCATAATAATTGCTTTCACATTTTACCGGTACCATCATTAATTATACCTTGGATAAATGCGGATGCCGAACACTCGTTCTAATGATTCGGGAAGAGGGAATGGTGGAGCTTCGGATCTCCCGAATCCACCTACTACTTTCTTCCGACATTTTGGCTCGCTTGTTGGGTGGACAAGCGAATATGGAAGCTGCCCTAGAGCGAATTGCTCGGAAATACCGCAACCGGGCGCCAAAATAACCGTGATCATGGTTCAAATACATCTGTTACCTATAAGGAGTTTTCTGGCACAAATCCACTGGTGTTCACCCAATCTGAAGAACCGTTACAGGCGGATGAGTGGCTCAATACTATTGAGCTAAAATTCCGTCTTCTTCCCCAAATCACTGATAGCCAGAAAGCGGAGTTTGCAGCTCAGCAATTGCATGGAGCCACCGGGGTTTGGTGGACAAACTATCTGGCCACTTTACCTGAGACTGCACAACCCACGTGGGTAGAATTTAAAGAAGCTTTCCGTAAATCCCATATCCCTGAAGGCATCATGAGGATTAAAATGAAGGAATTTCAGAAGCTTACTCAGGGAACGAAAACTGTAACTGAGTATTCACATGCCTTTAATCACTTGTCCAAGTACGCCCCAATGCATGTGGATACACCCCAGAAGCGCATGGATTGTTTCATGCAAGGGTTATCCCTGAAGCTCCAGGATGATCTTGCTCTCAATAAGTGCACCACTTATAAAGATCTAGTTAGTGATGCCATTACTCGAGAAAATGCTCATCGTGCGTATAAGGAAGATAAGAAGCGCAAGAAGCCTTCTTCTAGTGGTCCGTCCCGGCCACCACGTCGGACTCGGTGGACACGAGAAAGTCTCGGTATCGCCCACCGCACAAGCGGTTCAAGGCACCTCGAAAACAAAAGGGACAACAAAATGTTTCACGTCCCGCATTTCGATGGGGAATGCACCCCGAAGCATCCAGGGTGGTTCCAAGGCTCCATGTTTCAATTGCGGGCAAATTGGACATTATGCCGTGGAGTGTCCTCGGCCCAAGCGGAAGAATAATTTCCAGGGGTATAGAAAGCAAGCTTATGGAGCACGTGTTGGACGTGTTCACTATACCACCGCCGAAGAGATTCCAGAGGGTGAACCAGTGGCTGCGGGTATGTTTTCTGTAAACCAAATTCCTGCTTTTGTCCTGTTTGATTCGGGATCATCACATTCATTCATAAGTCAAGATTTTGCATACAAGCATCAATTTCAAGTTAGTACGGTGAAGAGTAAATTCCTAATCAACTCAGTTGGAGCTGAGACATCTAGCAACCGTATAGTTTGGGATGCACAAGTTGAGATTAGAGGGAGAAAATTTTTGACACATTTGATCGCACTGCCAGATTTGAGCTTAGATGTGATTCTAGGCATGAATTGGATGAAAGAACACGGGGTAAATATGGATATACCCAATAGGATTCTCAAGCTAAATCTACCAGATGGCAATGGTACTTTCTATGTGTCACCTTTCGTAGATCCTAACTTCCAAAATTCCTCCTTTGCTACCCAAACCACAAAACTAGAAGATATCCCTGTAGTATGTGAGTTTCTGGATGTATTTCCTGATGATTTGTCGGGTTTGCCACTGGAAAGAGATATTCAGTTTGCCATTGATCTTGTACCTAGCACTGCTCCTATTTCTAGAAGGCCCTATAGAATGCCACCAGACGAGTTGGTGGAATTAAAGAAACAAATACAAGAGTTGTTGACGAAGAAATTTATTAGGCCAAGTACATCTCCGTGGGGATGCCCCCGCCTTGTTTGTGAAGAAAAAGGATGACACTTTCTGCGTATGTGTGTTGATTATTATCGACCACCGAACGCAAAGTGACCATCAAAAATAAATATCCCTTGCCTCATATTGATATCCTCTTTGACCAGTTGAGTAGGGCCAAGGTTTTCTCAAAAATCGACTTGAGATCAGGCTATCACCAGATTAGAATCCGACCAGAAGACATTCCTAAAACAGCTTTCATAACCCGCTATGGCCTATTTGAGTACATGGTAATGTCCTTTGGTCTTATAAATGCGCCTGCCCATTTTATGTATTTGATGAACTCAGTCTTTATGCCGGAATTGGACAAGTTTGTAGTGGTATTCATTGATGACATATTGGTATACTCTGAAAACAATGAAGATCATGCCGAGCATTTGAGAATAGTTCTAACCAGACTCAGAGAACACAAGTTATATGCCAAGTTTAGCAAATGTGAATTCTGGCTCTGTGAGGTCAAATTTTTAGGGCATTACTATCGGAGGATGGTATCTCAGTGAATCCTGAAAAGGTTCAGGAAGTATTAGATTGGAAAGCCCCAACTAATGTTGGAGAAATCCGGAGTTTCCTAGGGTTGGCCGGATATTACCGCCGGTTTATCCCAGATTTTTCCAAGATTGTGAAACCCATGACCCGGTTATTACAAAAGAATGAGAAGTTTCTGTGGACACCGGAGTGTGAAGCGGCTTTCTGCACCTTGCGGAAGTTGCTAACCACTGTTCCCGTGTTAGCACAACCGGACATAACAAAACCTTTCGATGTTTATTGCGATGCTTCAGGCATTGGTCTCGGCTGTGTCCTAATGCAGGAAGGTCGAGTCATTGCCTATGCCTCGCGGCAACTTTGAAAGCATGAGGTCAATTATCCTACTCATGATTTAGAACTGGCTACAGTAGTACATGCTTTGAGAATTTGGAGGCATTATTTGTTGGGAAAGCTGTGTCATATCTACACGGATCATAAGAGCCTTAAGTATATTTTCACTCAACCAGAATTAAACATGAGACAAAGAAGGTGGTTGGAATTGATTAAAGATTATAATTTGGAAGTGCATTATCACCCAGGCAAGGCCAATGTAGTAGCCGATGCTCTTAGTAGAAAGGCCCATTGCAACTATACGGAGTTATTCCCTGAAGAAAGCTTTAATCTCTTGCATCCAGCAGTGCTTCATAATATTGTTGTTAGTTGCAATTTGGAAAGCCAGATTATTGAAAATCAAAAGACCGATGCTGGTATTTTCCATATCAAGCGAAAAATACAAGAGAAAGGGACCAAGCATTTCCAAGTAGATGAGAAGGGAGTGCTATGGTTTGATGATCGCTTGGTAGTTCCTAAAGATGATAAATTAAAAGAACAGATCATGTCCGAAGCACAGTTCTCAAATCTATCCATTCATCCCGGTAGTAGCAAAATGTACCTAGATTTGAAGCCTAAATATTGGTGGACCAAAATGAAGAAAGAAATCGCAAGATATGTTGCTCATTGTGATGTGTGTGGAAGAGTTAAAGCAGATCACCTACGGCCTGCTGGACAACTCCAATCCTTATCTATTCCTGAATGGAAATGGGAAGAAATCGGTATGGATTTTATAACTGGACTTCCTAGAACCCAAAAGGGACATAATTCTATATGGGTAATTGTGGATCGTCTTACCAAGACGGCACACTTTTTACCTGTCAAATTTGGATATAGTGCAGAGCAATATGCGGATTTATACATTGCCCAAATTTTGCGATTGCATGGTGTTCCAAAGACTATCATATCTGATAGAGGGTCACAATTTATGGCACGTTTTTGGGAACATCTACATGCATACCTTGGCACTAAATTGATTAGAAGCTCTGCTTATCATCCTCAGACCTCTAGTCAAGTTGAAAGAGTGAATCAAATTTTAGAAGATATGTTGAGAGCCTGTGTACTTTCGGCTTCGGGATCTTGGGATGAATGGTTGCCGCTAGCGGAATTTTCATATAATAACAGCTATCAAGAAAGCATCAAGATGGCACCATTTGAAGCACTTTATGGTAGAAAGTGTAGGACTCCCTTGAACTGGGTAGAACCCAGGGAGAGGAGGTACTACGGTATTGATTTTGTAAAGAAAGCTGAGGAACGAGTCCAAAAGATTCAACAACATCTTAGAGCCGCTCAGTCTCCTCAAAAAAGTTATGCTGACAAAAGACGTAGGCCAATAAGTTTTAATGTTGGTGACTATGTCTATTTAAAGGTTTCACCCTACAAGAGTGAACATCGATTTGGTATACAAGGGAAATTAGCTCCTCGCTATGTGGGACCATTCCGAATTTTAGCTCGCAAAGGAGAAGTGGCATATGCTTTGCAACTCCCGCCACACATGAGTGCAATATTTAATGTCTTCCATGTTTCTCAATTAAAAAGAAGCCTGAGAGCACCAATGGAAGAGGTCAACTTGGATGACATTAAATTAGCATCAGATCTTACATATAAAGAAGAGCCAACTAGAGTGTTGGAAGAAACTGAAAGAGTGACCCGAAATAAAATTATAAAGTTCTATAGAATTTTGTGGAGCAACCACACCGAAGAGGATGCCACTTGGGAGCGAGAGGATTTTCTTCGTACCAATTACCCAACATTTTATGAACGATGGTAGGTCCTATGAAATCTCGGGACGAGATCTTTGTTAGGGGGGAGGAGCTGTAACATTCTAAATGTTAATCACATTGCATTGCATTTGCATCAATGCATAAGCACCATTTTGCATTTGATTACAAGCAAAAGCTATTACAAGTTTCTATGTGTGCAACATACATGAGTGTAACAATCTCAAAAGTTGCTTAAAATGTTTAGAATTATATTTGAGATAGGGCTTATGTACAACTTTTTGCTTAAACATGCTCACATGTGATGATAATGTCCATTATGCTTGTTATCAAGTTGCTAAGTAGCTCAACATGTAATTATGTGATTTATTCAGTTTTTGAGGATGAGCCCTAAATAAAAGTTGAAGTACAAAATATATGCAACAACTTTTATTTAAGGACCTAAGGCTAAATCCCATCCTAAACTGCTCTAGCAATAGCCTTAAATTTGAATTTGAAACAAAATCAGGAAAAGACAGGATTTTTCTAAGTCCCTGATTTTCAGCACTGAATTCATTTTTCAGGGCTGAGTAATTATATTTTTCATAAATAAAAATAGGAAACCAACTGCATCACTTGTTAGTGAAAAGTTTACACTTTCATACCATGGAATTGGTTGAGCTTGTTAGCCCTTGTCTAATCTTTAATTAAATGCTAAACATTGCTAATTGCTGTAATCAGTATCTTGCTTAACTGAATTCCAGGGTTCAGTTTATTTTTACCTATGTTTGGTAGCTTGTAATTTCCAATCCATTAGGAACCAGAGCTTGATTCTTTAATCAAAGTTGGAGTCCACATATAGAAGAGTGCAACGATGGAATTGGTTTGCTTTTTGACTACTCGGCGGCGAAATTAGAGAAGGGAGTATATGGGGTTTTCACCCCGCTTCTGATAGATCAACAGGGCAGGCATCTTCTCGTCGGCGTCTTCGTGGCCGCCGTTGTCTGGTCGTCGCTGCCACGCCGCGCCGGCCCAGTTGCTTGCTCCGCGCTGGTCGCAGGAGAATGGAGGGACCGTTTCGCGCCCATACCGCTGCCCATGCCGTTGCCACGGCCGCCCGGCTTCGCCGTCGATTTTTCTCTCTCCGCCACCTTTGCTCACCCCGCCCTTTGCATCGGCCTCTCCGGGCTTCACGCGCGAGGAACCGTGCTGCTGGCCGCGTGGGCAGGGTCGCGAAGCCGCTGGCCATCTCCCAGTGCCACCATTGCCTATAAATAGCTCGCGTCGGCCGTCGACCATCTTTTTTCCTTTCTCTCGCACATCGTCGGCCGCACCCACCGTCCGCAAAAAATTCACCCTCGTCGAGCCGTCTACGTCCAATTCCTCTCGCCACCAGTCCGGTCCTGCTACATCCTAAGCGCGTCGATTGCACCCATCCACGTTGCTTGCCATCGACCGAATCGCCCGGGCGACCCCTCGTCTTCCTCGCGGCCGGCCGGAACGCCGCCGTGCTCGAGTCCACCGTCGCCGGAACCGTTCGGGTGAATTAACAAACGAATTATGTGTTGTTTTGAAACCGCCTTGAGCTCCTGATCGTAACCGACCGGATGCTTTCATCCCTATGGCACAGGGCGCCCGGAACACCTCGTCGCCGCGAGTTCACTCCAGCCGGAGACACTTGCCGCCGATGAACCACCTACGCACCGTCTCGACCAAACTAGCGTGAGCATCGTGGATTTATGGTTGCTGTTGATGCTTGCCGAGCTATTAGTTTCGTTAGTACCGTGCTCTAACCACCGGAGCACGTCGCGCCGGCGAGCTTTTGCTCCGCCGTGTCGCCGCGCGAGTCGCCGTGCTCATTAGGAGCTACCAGAGTTCAATTAAAAGTTTCGTAGGGTCCATGGTGTATGTAGTAAGCCGTAGTCGCCTTTATGCGCTTTCCGGCGAACCGCCGGAGGGACCTCACCGTGGCTTCGCAGCGCCGCCCCAGCGCCATAGCCGGCGGGGGTGCTCGCTGGGCGATGCTCGCGAGGCCCAACCAACACCCCAGGGGTGATGCGTGGGATCACCCCGAAACACGTAGGCTGGAAAGGCTGCGTCGCCGCGCGACCTCATCGCCCGGTGAGCAATCGCCGGTCAACGGACGCCGCCGCCGCGGTCAGCGCTGGAGCACTGTCGGCGCTGACCAGTGGGGCCCGCCTGTCAGTTGCACAGTGCCACGCGCGGGAAACCCTTTACGTGCACAGTTGTTTTCCTTTTATTTAAATTTCTAAATAGTGCTGCAATTTGTCTTTTTTGTATAAAATTCATTTGAACTCCAAAAATTCTGAAAATTTTTGTGTAGCCTCCTGTAATGGAGTCTATGTGGGGAAAATATGAAACCTAGAAAAATAGCTATTTTGGTTTGATAAAAAATTACCCCTTTTAATTAACAAATGGACATTCCATGATTTTTCTAGAATAAAATATTGATCCAAAAATCATGAAAATTATTTTACACCCATTTCATGGTAGTACCAGTCTGTATAAAAAGTTTGAGAAAGATTTAAGAATGTTTTATAAAATCATTATTTCTAAAATTAGAAATAAAAGAAAAGGAAAAGGGTATAATTTCATGTGTGTGATATTTGAATGTTCTAAATCCATGCTTTGCTATTTTAGGCTTTCAGAGTACTGTTTGACCTTTAAGTGTTTCCAATTATATGATATGTGCTTTATTATTTCATGTCATGCCTCTTGGGATATACGAATAAATATGTATGCATTATATACCTTTAAAAAAAAAGCACTATCATGTGATACTTGTATGGCTTTCTAAGTTATGTTGTTTTACCTTGGATCATAAACCCCACTGATCCTCGGCCTCTCCATTATTTAGTGATAACAATTTGAATATGCTAATTGATGAGTGATGAATGTTCCTTTGTGATAATTAAATCATTTCTTTCAGAGAAGAGATATGCACCTACTCTGTGTGAGTTAAAAACAAATAATCTTTAGCGTTCTTATAAACAATCTTGATAATATAGTGTTGTCATCAGAGAAAGAGAACTGCACACATGGAACCTTATGTAGCTTTCCATCATTATCATGATCATCACATTGTGCATCATTTCATGTTATAGTTTTTCACCGGCGCATTCTATATGCATTCTTGGTATTCATACAATGCATACATTCGTATAGGATCCGAGGGAGAACCTACCGTCGAGTACATCGTGATCGAGGAGGATCCGCAGGAATCTCCACCCGGAGGAGAAGAAGGAACCACTGACTCTCTGCCAGAGTGCCCGAACCACGGTCCCTCTACTTTTCGCCGAGGCAAGCCCCGGAGCATCCTATTAACCCATTCTATTTGAAATGCAAATATTTACTCCAATTTACTTTATTTTATGCATTACGTTATAAGGATTGCCTGACACCGTTGTTGCATGAACACCTTGACCACTCAAATACACCCTTTTTATTCTACTAGTATTGGTAGATAGTTGATGCTTAGCCATGCTTAGATAATTAGAAGTCGGATGATTCCTGTCATCCGCAACCCGAGGTTGATACTTGTGATGTCCTTAATTATATGATGGATAATAATTGGAGACTATTATATGATGGATAATAATTGGAGACTGGACGGAGATTGTGTTTTCCGTCTATGTCGATTAAGGACCGAGAGCCGTATACGGATCTAGGTGTGAGATTGAACGTACCTTCACATAACCGCCGAATAACTCGTTTCGATGGTGAAACTGATTAGCCTATTTGAGGTGGTTCTTGAACCGCTGATGCATTGCTGGGACGACTGGACGGGGAAAGGGTACCGGTCAACACCCCGCGTGACTACGGGCTACGGGCTGAACGGGCATGACTTGTGAGACGCAGTACCATGAGCTTTGCAACCGGATTCAATTTCATCTTTCGAATAGAGTGAACAGTGACTCGAAAGGGCTTTGGTCCCGGCTTTGCGAGGTGTGTGATACGGGCTTTACCCACCGGGTGTAATCGATTCGAATCGCCGTCTCTCCCTGGATAGTGAGAAACTCATACCTTTTCACGTAGACGTAGTTAAGAAATGATAACTAATGTTGAGATTAGAAGGACTATGTTATGGTACTTCACTTCATAGAATTGTTTGCTATAAATTTTTAAAAGGTAATATAGCCAATGCAAGAGTAGTTCTAAATAGCTGAAGGAACTTGATCATAAAAATTGAAATAAGGATTAAGTTAGTAAGCGTTTTTCCACAAAGGTTGCTAGCCAATAAATCTCCCTTTCATATTTGTCATGTACCCTTGAAACCTTTTTCTTTTCCCTGTCGGGTAAGTCTTGCGGAGTACAATTGAGTACTCAGGGTTTTACCCATCGTTGCAGGTGACTTACTTTATGAGGATTATTGTGTTACTTGCTTTAATCCTGTGGATGACGTGGATGAGTAAGGGCCAGTGGGCTTGGCCATATCTATAACTCTGTCACCATGCTTGTAAAGGAGGCTTGAATAAAACTGGTGCTGTAAAAACACTTATGTTATTGTAGTTTGAAATAATGACTACTTTTATGTAACATATTGGAATTGGTATTGTAATAACACTCGATGTATAATTATTTCCGCCGTACTCTGTATGCTGATGTATGATATACCTTGATCATGATCCTGGTTGTAAGTTGATTTACCGAGGTCCTTCGGGACACTCGGCGGACTACCGGATTTATTCGAGAAGCGGTGTATGCGTGTCAACGTTATTACGGGGACAGTTACGCTTAATCTCGGATGGATTGGTCGGTTCTGTCACACCAAGTCCCTTGGATGATTGAGGCAATTGCCAATATCGTGCTCGTAGGGGTCTGCTTGCTAAGGACCCCGGGCCTCCCCTTTTATAGCCGTAAGGGGAGGATAGGGTTTACAGAAGAAGTCTCGTGTGGTAGGTGCTCTCTTGCTACGTCTGAGGCCTCGGAGCCCGCCGTTCCTCTTGTGCCGAGGGTCAGGAGTGGGCGGCGGCACTGCTGGGCATGGTCTGGTACTGCAGGTCATGGGCGCTGCTGCGTGGAGTCATCTCCCCAGCCCTGGCGACGGAGTGGATGTCTGTCCCTGTGCGGGTTGGCGGAGTGATGATGGACGACGCGTCCGAGCCCTATAGCGTGCTGTAGCTTTGACCCGCCCCGGATCCGAGGCTCCGAGGGGCCTTGGTCCCTGCTGCCGTACGGTGAGTGGTTGGCACAATTGAGGGGCGGTCGTTGGGGCGGTCGTTACCCATACCGGGCTCAGAAAACCCGGGGAGACTGTCGTTTGACCGGCGCCCCGCTTGACCCTGCTCCCGTACGCGGGATGACGCTGAGCGACGTGTTTTGGCGTGGCAGTCAGCGGCGCCCCCGAGGCTCCGACGATTTTAACCTCGTCACGAAGTTAGGCGGAACAGCGCCCCACAGTGGCCGGCACGGCCGTCATCGTGGGGGATGATGCAATCCGGTCGTGAGCGCAGGCGGTGACGTGACGGCCCCCATCCCTGCGAGGGAATGGGCAGGTCTGACAAGAGGTGCAGCGAGAGGGGGCAGGTATACGCCAGGTCTGAGTCCTGGCTTGATCGGGAGTTGTGGCGCGTCCCGTCCGAGGCCAGTCGCGGGGGGCTCGAGCGGGGTGGAAGGTGGAAGCTCGTCCGAGGCCTCGACGGGAAGGCTCGAACGAGGCGGAGGGTTAGCGCCCATCCGAGGCCTCCGCGGGGAGGGCTCGGACGAGGCGGAGAGTTAGCGCCCGTCCGAGGCCCCCCGGGAGGGGCTCTTGACGAGGCGTAGAGTTAGCGCACATCCGAGGCCCCCCGGGAAGGGCTCGGACGGGCGGAGAATCGTGCTGGGGCCTTAATGGGCTGTGTTTTTTGCGCGGCCTGGTATTGCGTTTGCTGGGCTTGGTTTTTCGTGGTCCGTCTGGGGGGCCCTAATTTTGGTACCCGACAGTAGCCCCCGAACCTTCGAATGAGTGGGTGCACTCGTTCGGAGGTTGTGGCTTTGAACCGAAGCTTACGCCGGACACATCGTTAGATATTTTTGAGCCTTCCTCCGCTGGGAGCGCTGAAGCACCCGGGTGGGTGTAGTTTCGAGGCCTCGGAGGAGTGTGAGCACTCCTCCGAGGGCTTGCGTGTGTTAGGCGGAAGTGTTCCTATCGCCTGCCGAGCCCCCGGGCCCGTCGGCATGTCCAAGGGTCCAGCGAGCTGGATGCATTTCCCAACCTCAGTCTCTGCGCCGGGGGAGCCCCCGAGCCCTATCTTGGCGTAGGATGACTGAGTGGTACTTGGCCATTGGTTTCGTCGGTGCCTCAGCATCCCTTCCGCAGGGAGGAGGGTGGATTTTGCCATGTGTCATCGACGGGTGTCGAACATGGTTAAATCCGGTGAGCTGTTAACGGGTAAATCCAAGTGGGACGCCCGTGCCCCGTTTGTTAGGGGTCGGCTGGGCCCGGAGGTGCGTTCCATTGGAGCCTACAAGGTGTGTCTGAGGTGGGGCTCGGGTCCCGTCCGCCAGGTCCCGAGGGCTCGGTGCACTCCCACGCGGGATCCCCTAACTCGGGGCGCCTCGGCTGGCCTCGGACACGGCGGGGGGCAGGTCCATGCTAGGTTTGGCTGTGTATGAGACCGTCCGAGCCATCCCTGACTCTGGTGGTCTGAGGCGGCTGTTGAACCCACTGGTGGGCCAGCCCCGAGCCTCTGGACCGTAAATGGGCCGTCGCCTAGGCTCCTTCACGGGGAAGGAAGCCATTGTTTGACTCGTCGTGGGGGCGTGGGCGCGCCTTTTAGGCGGCCTTCTCGGGGCGTCCGACGCTGCGGGAGAAGTGGTGGGCCCTCACACCCAGGGCGGTTGGTGCGCTGCGCGCGTGCTTGTGGGTCCCACGGAGGATGTGACGGTGGCGTGCGCCACGCGGGCCGCCATCGTGGGCCACGCTGGGGCGTCAGGCCCCGGGCTCCGTGGAGCCTGGGATCCTCTGTGGGGGATTAACCCCGTAAGGTGTCTGTGGTTTCGCGATCCCGTGCGGCCATGGCTGCCGGGGCGCGCTTGCCTGGGACTCCGTGTAAAACGCAATCGAGTAGGATATCCCGGGCGGGATGTGCATTTAATGCGGGAAGGTGAACGGACTGGGGTTCTAGGTATAAATACCTGGGCGGCGGCAGACGCTGGCCCCCCTCCTGCTTTCTCCACCATTGCCTCCGCCCTCGCCCCCACCGCAGCCGCGTCCAGCCCGAGTGCCGCTGAGAGAAAGGAAAGGGAGGAGCAGGGGAGAAGGAGTCTTGCCTGATCGCCGCCCACTTGGCCTGAAGTCGCCATGACGTCGAGGGTCGAGGTCGTCGGCACCGTGGACTGGGAGGCATGTTCGGTAACAGAGGCCGACCTAACAGAGGCCGACCTACGGGCGCTGGTGAGGAAGGGGCTCCTCCGTCCTCGCTCCGACGTCGACGCGCCGGAGTGGATCGTCCCACCGCCAGAGCACCAGTTCCCGATGCCGCCGCAAGGATACGTCGTGAGTTTTACGGTGTTCCACGAGTGCGGGTTTGGGATGCCGGTGGGTCGATTCCTGCGGGCGCTCCTGGAGTACTACGGCTTGGAGCTACACAACCTCGCCCCCAACTCCATCACCCAGGCGGCGGTGTTCATTGCCCTATGTGAGGGATATCTTGGAGTCGAGGCCCATTGGGACCTCTGGCTTTATTTCTTCGAGGCCGCCATCTTCTTGAGGTCCTTGGAGAAGGGGAAGAGGCTGGCGGTCCGAGCATGTACGTTGCAGCTGCGAGCTCGCAACCGTCACGCCTACATCCCGGCGAAGCTCACATCCTCCAACCGCGGCTGGCATGCGAAGTGGTTCTACATCCGGAATGACTTCGGCCACCTGCCGCCGTACACCGGTAAGTGGATCGACGTTGAGCCACCGTCGTGGAAGGCGGAGCTGATCCTGGAGAAGATGACGCCGCTGAAGAAGGTGGTTGCTGCCTTGGGGCGTCTGACCCGGGCGGGATTGGATGCGTCGGTGGTGATTGCCGGCTTCGACAAGCGGCGGGTACTGCCCCTTATGTCGAGGCGGTACTCATTGCACGACATGAGGGCCGACAACGCTTGGGAAGGCACCTGGATGGCGCCGGAGGACCTCGAGCACGAGGAGCTCCACGAGCGGACGGGGAAGGTGGTGGTGGTCGACCCCGTCAATGTGTATAAAGTGGTGATACGGCCCGAAAAGGGATTCATCTCCGTGGTAAGCGTCGTGCCTGCGTTCGATGTCTGTCCCCTGTTTCCTTCTTTGGCCCTATCTCGCTCTCCTCTCTGTAGGGGCTTTCCAGAAAGCTGAAACCCTCCAAGCCGTCCATCTCCGCGGAGAAGGAGGCGAACCGGACCTACGTGGAGAGAGGAGGAAGAAGAAAGAGAGCCGAAAAGAGCGGAACGTCCGCAAGCAGCGGGAGAAGGAAGACCTGGCGAAGCGCCGGCGCCGCCAGGAGCAGGAGGGTCTCCCGCGGGAGGAGACGCCGTCGGACACCACTGACGGTGGTGGCGATGATGACGATGACGACGACGACTTGTACAGCTTCTTGGGGATAGGTGCGCCGGGGAGGCGTCGCGCCCACGAGCCCTCGCCGGTGGTGGCGGCAAAGAGCGCAGTGGCGGAGAAGTCCGCCGTGGAGGAGGTTGCCTCGGCTTCATCAGCCGAGGCCGCGTGGTGAAGCCGAGGCCACGACGCCCCCCCGGGGGGGAGGTGAGACGCCGGGGGGGAGGATAGCCGCCGAGGCCACCTCCCCGCCCAAGTGGGGGGGGGGGGCGGCAAGGCGCGACCAACAAAAGGGGCGCAGCCCCCCGGCCGACCCGCGCCGGTGAGCCTAAGCGGCGGTGGGCCAGCCCTGCCCCCAAGGCAGCCCGAGGTGGCGGGAAAGGGATCCGAGGGCAGGGGTCGATCGCTGATGAAGGGGCGAGGACGCCGGGAGGGAGGCCCCGGCCCCGGTTCTCGGCGCCCCGACGGGTCCGAGGATCAAGGTGCCGCTTGCCGGGTGAGTGTAGCTTGGTCTTTGGACTTGTCCTTGGTGGTATTTTTTTTCTTTCTTCTCTTCCTCCTCGACGCTCCCCGCTTGCCTTTGCAGCCAAAAAGCGCAAGACCGGCTCGGCCCCGGCTCCGCCCCGCCAAGGAAGAAGCTAATGCCGGGGCGGGAAGGGCGAGCCTCGGGCTACCCCCACGTGGTGGCGCAGCCCGGCCGAAGGAGGACGCGCCGAGGTGCCGCCAACCGGGAAGTGTCCTTGGCCGGCGACGAGGGCGCGATGAGGACGCCCACCGTGGAGGTTTCGGCGGGCGCGGTCGCGGCGAAGCGCGCCCAGCCCCGCCTCCACCCCCCGAGTCGTGGTCAATGAGGTGGTGGAGATCCCCCCCTCGGAGGAGACCGCCGGCGCGCTGGGGAGGAGAGGTGCTTGACGCGACGTGACTTCCACCGATGGCGAGCCGAGTGGATCGCCGGCCGTGGCGCCCATCTCGGCCGAGGGGCTATTCAGCCCCGGCCGCCCGCCCCGACGAAGCTCGCTGAAGGTCCCGCCGCAGCTATCCCCCGACGGACCGTCAGGACCCTGAGGGGCGGCCGGTCTACGTGCTGGACGACGCCGTGGATGGGCACCTATGGGAGCAGGCAGGGAAGTGCCAGGAGTTGGCCGAGAGGTCTCTTAAGACGCTCTCGGCGATCGTGCCCGTAGAGCTCTCCAACGTGCTGAAGGTAATCCTTCTCCATGGTTTTGTTGGCGTGAGAGCGTTTTTCGTGGTACCTGAACAGTTGGGCTTGATCACTGCAGGAGCTGGTGCGGGTGTCCCGGGAGAAGTCGGAGTTCATCCGGGCGGGAGCCGGTCTTGCTGACGAGCTCCATCGTCAGAAGGAGCTCGCAGCCGCCGAAAGGCCGACTTGCCGCCAAGGACGAGGAGATCGAGAAGCTTTTCTCCTTGTCTCGGACCTGAAGGCCAAGGTCTCCACGGCGCGTGAGGAAGCCACTCTTTCAAAAGAAATTGTGGCGAAGCACGTGTCGGACCTCAACCAATATCGGACCGAGAGGGAGGAGATGAGGGCCGAAGTCACCTGCTCGGCTGGCTCTGTCGAGGCCTTGTCCGAGAGGTTGGTCACCGTGGAGACCGACCTGCAACTCCTCGCGGACGACAATGCCTTGCTGAAGGCCGAGCTCCTGCAGGCGGTGTCCGAGGCCGAAACCCTTCGTAACCAACGGGAAGGTAAGCGTCGTATCTGTCCGTCGTGCCTCTGCTGCCTTGTCTCGGAGTTTGACTCTCAGACCATCACAGGCCTGAGGGGGAAGGTGTCGGAGCTGGAGGCAAGCGTTGTCGCGTCACATGCGACCTACAACTCGGCGCAAGGCGAGCTCAACGCTTTGACGCAGAAGGTCGAGGCCGTCTGCATTGAAGTTGAGGCCGGCAATTCTGCTGGGAGTAGTCCAGTGGGGTGGCTGGCTGCGCTTCCTAGGCGGGTGGAGGCGCGCGCCCTGGACGCTCTGCGGATCGGTGTGTCACACACGCTCGCGTTGACCATGTCCCACTACGAGCTCGATCTTCCTCGGATTTCCGAGGGGCTCATGGTTACGGAAGAGGAAGTGGGCCGCGAGAGCGAGGTGCTTGCCGAGCTTGTTCAGCAGGCCGAGGCGAGCGGAGCCCCGTCCGCGCTGGCCGGAATCTTCGCACCAGCCGTCCTCCCCGTTCCCGCAGTTGAGGCCGACACCGCCGTTGCCATGGATGCCGATGCTCGAGAGGGTGAGAGGCCGGATGCCCCCAGTAGGTTCTGCATCTTGGGCCGGAGTGCCCGTGTAAAAAGAACTTGTTAGTTTCTTTTGGAAGCATTTGCACTGATGGCCCATCGTGGCCTTGTGTTCTTGTGATGGTGTTTCTGTTTAATTTTCGCGCCTGTTTGATCTCGGTCCACACTTAGGTCAGAATCCTGTGAGATTATTTTGAGTTTAGAGGCCGCTCCTTAGTCAAGGACAGTGAGCAGAGGTACCGTAGCCTGTGGGCGTGAGTGGCCTCACATCTCTGCCGAGCCTGACGTCCGGAACAACCCTCTTGTAGTGTCTGAAATCTTTCCTTAGCCGAGGGTGGCGAGTAGAGGTACCGTAGCATATGGGCGTGGGTGACCTTGCAGCTCAGTCAGCCTTGGCTTTAGGATGACTTTCTTTAGTTGTTCTTTTCTAAGTGTTCAAAATCTTGCGTACGAAAATTTATGAAAAACAACCACTAAAAAACGAGAAGTGTTTTTGGGGTGCTTTTCAAGAGGGAGTTCCCCCCTTTCTAGCCCCCGAGGGAGGCTCGATTTTGGTAAGTCAAGACCGAGTCTCACTCAGCCCTTGTGGGAACGTAAATGTAATTGAGGTCCTCAGCCCCCGAGGGCCTCGGATATGTGTTTTTTTGGGGAAAAATGAATGTGTGCTTGGTGCTTTCATTTCTCCAAGAAAAGCATAAGGTACAAATGTATGTACAAAGCTTGGAATTTTTAGGGGTAGAAGCGACGTAGTTGTTGGATGTTCCAAGCGTTGTTGAGGATTTGGCCGTCCTCGTTGGTGAGCTTGTAGGTGCCCGGTTTGAGGATTTCGGCAACAATATATGGGCCCTCCCAAGGCGGCGTGAGCTTGTGGCGGCCTCGGTTGTCCTGGCGGAGACGTAGCACCAAGTCGCCCTCCTTGAGGTCTCGGGTTCGGACCCGTCGGTCGTGGTAGCGTCGGAGGGATTGCTAATATCTGGCCGAGTGTAGAAGGGCAGCGGCCCCGGCTTCCTCGAGCATATCCAAATAATCCTCCCGAGCCGCCTGTTTGCGCCGCCGTCGTAGGCCTTGAGCCTCGGAGAGCCAAACTCCAAGTCGGTGGGGGAGGACAGCCTCGGCGCCGTATACCAGGAAGAAGGGCGTGAAACCTGTGGCTCGGCTGGTTGTCGTCCTGAGACTCCAAAGGACCGAGGGGAGCTCCTCGAGCCACCTTTTGCCGAACTTCTTAAGCTTGTTGAAGATCCGGAGCTTGAGTCCCTGCAAAATCATACCGTTGGCACGTTCTACCTGTCTGTTTGTCTGGGGATGGGCGACAGCGGACTAGACAACACGTATATGGTGTCTGTCGCAGAGGTCCTAAAATTTCTTCCCCGTGAACTGGGTGCCGTGGTCGGTGATGATGGAATTCGGGACCCCGAAGTGGTGTATGATGTCGGTGAAGAACCGCACCGCCTGCTCAGATCGGATGTTGGTGATGGGGCGTGCCTCAATCCATTTGGAAAATTGTCGATGGCGACGAGCAAGTGGGTGAAGCCCCCGGGCGCCTTCTTGAGAGGTCTGACGAGGTTGAGTCCCCACACGGCAAACGGCCAAGTGATGGGGATGGTCTAGAGCGCTTGTGCCGGCAGATGCGTCTGGCGAGCGTAGAACTGGCAGCCTTCGCAGGTGCGTACCGCGTGGGTTGCGTCAGCGACCACGGTTGGCCAGTAAAAGCCCTGTCGGAAGGTGCTGCCAACAAGGGAGCGCGGCGCGGCATGATGTCCACAGACGCCGGCGTGGATTTTTCGGACCAGCTTCAGCCCCTCCTCGATGGAGATACATCATTGGAGGACTCCCGATGGGCTTCGCTTGTAGAGCTCATCCTCTATCACGACGAAGGACTTTGCTCTTCTTGCGATGCGTCGACCTTGGTTGAAGTCTTCAGGTAGCACTCCTCGGACAATCCAGTCGAGGTACGGCTTCCTCCAGTCTTGCTTGGGGTTGGCATCGGGGCCTTCTTCGTCGAGCTCTATGATCTCAGCGTCGGCCACCGAGGGGGCCTCTCCCTTGAGTGGGGCCGTAGCCCCCGAGGGGGGCTTGGCCTCGCTCTCTGCCGCGGTGTCTTGGCCCTCGAAGCTGACGGAGGGGGGCCGCGAGATCCTTGGTGAAAACGTCCGGGGGGACGGGGGCCCTCCCGGCCGCAATCTTGGCGAGCTCGTCGGCGGCCTCGTTGTACCTTCGGGCAACATGGTTCAGCTCAAGGCCGTCGAACTTGTCTTCTAGACCGCGCACAGCCTTGCAGTATGCGTCCATCTTTGGGTCGTGGCAGCTTGCGTCCTTCATGACGTCGAGGCGCTTAACGCCCAACTCGATAGCGATCTTCAAGCCGTTGAGGAAGCCCTCGTATTCTGCCATGTTGTTCGAGGTGGGGAAGTAGAGTCAGATTACGTACCGCATATGTACTCCGAGAGGCGAGACGAGGAGGAGGCCGGTGCCGGCGCTGGTCTTCATCAGAGACCCGTCGAAGTACAGGGTCCAGCACTCCGCCTGGATCCGGGGCGGCGGGAGTTGGGTGTCTGTCCACTCCGCGAGGAAATCCGCCAGGACTTGAGACTTGATGGCCTTCCTCGGCGCGTAGGAGAGGGCCTCTCCCATGAGCTCGATTGACCACTTGGCGACCCATCCTGATACTTCCCGGTTCTGGAGGATCTCCCCCAATGGAAAGGAGGAGACCACCGTTACTGGGTGGGCATCGAAGTAGTGCCGGAGCTTGCGTCGAGTCAGGACCACAGCGTAATGTAGCTTCTGGATCTGTGGATAGTGGACTTAGGTCTCGGACAGCACCTCGCTGATGAAGTAGACCGGCCTTTGGACTGGCAGGGCGTGGCCCTCTTCCTGTCTTTCGACAACAATGGCCGCGCTAACCACTTGGGTTGTCGCGGCTACGTACAAGAGGAGGGGCTCACCGTCGGCTGGACGGACCAGTATCGGAGCACTGGTGAGGGCAACCTTGAGCTTGTCGAGAGCCTCCTGGGCCTCGGTGGTCCAGGAGAAACGCTCTGACTTCCTCAAGAGCCGGTACAAGGGCAGACCCTTCTAGCCGAGGCGTGAGATGAAACGGCTGAGAGCCGCAAGGCAACCCATGACATGTTGCACCCTCTTTAGATCCTTGATCGGCCCCATGCTGGTCACCGCGGTTACCTTCTCTGGGTTGGGCTCGATGCCGCGCTTGGAGACGATGAATCCTAAGAGCATGCCTCGGGGAATCCCGAAGACGCACTTCTCGGGGTTAAGCTTGACGCACTTAGCCTTGAGACATCGGAAGGTGATCTCAAGGTCCGCGATGAGGTCTTCGGCTTTCTGGGTCTTGACCACTATGTCGTCTACGTAGGCCTCTACGGTTTTTCTGATGTTTCCCCAAAGACACCGAGCATGCATCGCTGGTATGTAGCCCCAAAGTGTTTGAGTCCGAAGGGCATCGTTACGTAGCAAAGACATGCCAAAGGGGTGATGAAGGAAGTCGCGAGCTGGTCGGACTCCTTCACCTTGATTTGGTGGTAGCCAAAATAGGCATCAAGAAAGGACAAGAGTTTGCACCCCGAAGTGGAGTCAGCTATCTGATCGATACGAGGTAGAGGAAAGGGAACTTTCGGACATGCTTTATTTAAACTAGTATAGTCTACACACATCCTCCACTTCCTATTTTTCTTTCTAACCAGTACAGGATTAGACAACTACTCGAGATGGAATACCTCCTTGATGAATCCAGCCGCTAAAAAGATTGTTCACCTCCTCGTCGATGGCCCTGTGCTTCTCCTCATCGAATCGGCGCAGACGCTGCTTCACCGGCTTGGATCCGGCCCTGATATCAAGGGAGTGCTCGGCGACATCCCTCGGAAAGCCTGGCATGTCCGAGGGACTCCACGCGAAGATGTCGATGTTCGCACGGAGAAAGTCGATGAGCACAACTTCCTATTTGGGGTCGAGGGAGGCGCAGATCTTCACCGCCTTGCCGGAAGGAGAGGCAGGATCTAGCGGGACCTCTTTCACCCCGTCGGACAGTTCGAAGGTGCCGGCGTGGCGCTTGGCGTCAGGTACTGGCATGGCGCTTGGCGTTGAGTGCCTCAGATACCGCCATTGCCTCGGCATGCTCGATTGCCTCGACGTCGCAGTTGAACGCGTGCTCGTAGGAGGAGCCGACGGTGATGACGCCTGGCATCTTGAGAAGGAGGTAGGTGTAGTTGGGGACGGACATGAACTTTACGTACGCGGGACGTCCGAGGATGCCGTGATAGGTTTCTCAGAAGTCGACCACGTCGAAGGTGAGGACTTCCTTGCGAAAGTTGGATGGCGTCCCGAAGAAGGCCGGAAGGTCTATCTGCCCAAGGGGCCAGGTACGCTTGCCTGGCACTATGCCCTGGAAGGGAGAGCTGCAGGGTCGGAGTTGTGGTCGCTCGATCCCCAGCAAGCTGAGGGTCTCAGAGTAGAGAATGTTGAGGGCGCTGCCACCATCCATCAACACCTTGGTGAGCCGCACGTTGCCGATGATGGGATCAACGACGAGCGGGTACCGTCCCGGGTTCGGCACGTAGAGTGGATGGTCGTCGATGTTGTAGGTGATGGCGTCGGCGGACCACGGCAGGTACTGTGGGGTGGCTGGGCGTGCCGAGAAGACTTCACGGCGCTCCCGCTTGATCTGGCATGGTGTGAGGTTCGCCGGCAGCCCCCCGATGATCATAAAGACGTCGTGGACCTCGGGGAATCCATCGCCTTTGTCCTCTTCCGCCTTCTTCTTCTTGTCCTCGGGCGGGGGCAGCTTCTGGTAGAAACGGCAGGCCAAGTCACACTCCCCTATGGTATGCTTGACTGGGAACTTGTGGAAAGGACAGGGCTTCTTGAGCATGTCGTCGAAGGCCCCGGGCCCCGGGGGGCCTCGGGGGGCCTTGCGGTCGGCCGCGGCGACGAGGTCATCCTCGGATTCTGCTTCCTTCTTGCCCTTCTTTCCTTTCCGCTTGTTCCTCTTGTTTTTCTTGGGGTTGCGGGATGTGTCCCCCTCGGCGTTGCCCTCCTTCCGCTTCCCTTTCTCGTTGCCGTTGCGAAAGATCACTCCCACCGCCTCCTCGCCGGAGGCGAAGTTGGTTGCCACCTCGAACAGCTCGTTTGCGATGGTCAGCATCTTTCGGCCTAGCTCATGGACGAGCTCCTTGCAGGTCGTGCCGTCAAGGAAGCGCTGATGATGGTGGTGCCGGCCACGTTGGGGAGCTCAGTGCACTTCTTTGAGAAGCGTCGGATGAAGTCCCGCAGCGACTCATCGGACTTCTGCGGCAGCTACGGAGATCCCACGAGTTCCCTGGGCGCACGTATGTGCCCTGGAAGTTTCCACAAAAACCTTGATCAGGTCGGCCTAGTCGCGGATTGTGCGGGCGGGGAGGTGCTCCAGCCAGGCTCGCGCCGAGTCGCCAAGGTGAAGCGGAAGGTTGCGGATGATGAGCCTGTCGTCGTCCGCACCACCACCCACTGGCACGCCAGGCGGTAGTCATTGAGCCATACCTCGGGGTTTGTCTCACCCGAGTACTTGGTGAGATTGGCCGGCTGGCGGAACTGGAAAGGGAACCGGGCGTTGTGGATCTCCCGGCTGAAGGCTCGAGGCCCCGGGGGATCGGCATCGTCATGGTCCTCGTCGCTGTCGTGCCTGCCGCCCCGGCGCAGCTGGCAGTCGTGTCCGGCCCTTGTGCCGGCTTCCCTTGCGGCGTTGTTGATGACGTTGCGCGCGTCGCCGTCGTCGATGCTGCCGCGGTTGTCCTGAATACGCTCGCGGGCTGGCCTTCGTGATGGATCCTGATGCACCGAGGCTTCTCGCTCACGGCGAGGGAGGACTTCGGCCTCCTCATCCCTCTATGCCCGCAGCCGAGAGGCTGAGCTCTCGGCCTGCTGGACAGCAGCGGTCTCGATGTAGCCCCGCATCTCATCTCGAATCCGCCGCCCCTCCAGGGTGGGCGGCTCGCATTACCCGGAGGAGGAGGGCCGCCCCTTGACGTTCGCTCGCACGCCGGAAGATGGGGATGCTCCCCTCCCTCATCGTTGATGATCCGACGGTTGACGTCGCGGGCGTGCTGTCGGGCAAGGGGGCTTGGGTTACGCGCCACGCGGCGCTCCCGCTCGAACGCGTCTATCTTTTGCCGTAGCAGAACATGGTCGTGCTCGAATTTATCCCCAAGCTCCCGGATGCGCTTTCGATAGTGGGGTGCCGCGGCCCCGAGGGGTGCCTGTCGGGTCGCCGGGTCCTCGGGGGACCCATGCGCGCGTCGGAAGTCTCGCCGCTCCCGCCCATGGGCCGGAACGTCTTGGGTCTTGAGGCGTCGCTCTTGCGGGGCCGGCTTGGCGGTATGCCCGGGGTCGCGGTCTGGATGCCGTCGTCGTCCCGTTGCCGCCGCCGCCGATCTCCACGTGAAAACACTCATGGGCCGGGTCGCACATGTCGCCGGGGCTCGTCGTGGTCCTGGATACCCGGTAGAATGCGTACGCGATGATGAACCAACGAGAATCGATGGACTCTGTAACACCTCCGGTGTTACGTTAACCTAAACCCACCATGTCATCATATTATACATTAAGCATAATGTTTATTAATTCAATGATAATGCAATTAGCCTATAATCATATGCATCATTAGGTTGATCACCAAGCATTAAGTGCCTTAGTGCATTTCATGGTGTAATGACCCTTGCATAAGTAATGCTTTGTCTTGTATGCCAAGTGTGTTTTAAGATGTTAATCATGCTTAATAATTTTTTTTAGTATAGCTTGCTATGCATGCCAATTAGAATAATGTAGAAAAAGCAATTAAATTTTACTTACATGCTTTATCAAGTTTATAAAAATGATTAACCTAAAGGCAACCTTGGAGTGATTAAGTGTTTGGCTAACTATGGTTAACTTCCTAAACATGTTTTACAAGTTAATTTATGTTAAGAAAGAATCAAAATTGATTTTGAGTTCAAATCCAAACCCTAAAGCCAATTTGGCTAAGTGTTGGAAATTGAATATCATTTTTAATTTTGAGGAGCTAACCATAATTAATTTTCTAAATGAAAGTAGCCAAACTTTGGTACTATTTCAAAGTATGAACTTTGTATCTTGAAAGTGTGCCATTGGTTGGGTATGAAACTAATCTCAACACCATTAATTAATTGCCCAAAGTTTGAATTTGCAATTCCTTTTCAAAACCCTAAATTTCAAAAAGGTATTTTACCCCTTTCTTAATTGTGCTCAAAATATTTAAAATTTAGGAAAACTTCAAAAATACAGTTTGTGCATCTTTTTGAGCTCTACAAGTTTGGTAAATAAAGTTTTTCAAGTTTTTGAATAAAATATGAAGTAATTTTAAAAGTTCTTTAAATTGTGAAGTGCCCCTTTTTGATTTTTTAAACCCCAATTCAAAAATTATTCAGTTTTATGAAAAACTTCCTAATGAAAGTTGTAGATCTTGAAAAATAGAACAACTTTTATTTTTGAGATTTTCATCTTTTATTCAAAATTTGAAAGTAATTTTAAAACCCCAAAAGTTTGAATTTAAACCCTTTTCAAATTTAAACTATAGTTTCCAAAAATATTTAGAATTTGACTAAACTTCTTTAATAATAATTGTAGATCATAAAGAGTTGCACAACTTCTATTTTGGAAATTTTTCGAGTTCAGTACAAGTTTTGAGAGTAATTTTGCAAAAAGAAAAGGATGATGTGGCTGATTGCTACAGTACCCGGGGGAAGAAATTCCATTTCTCCTTCACCCATGCCGGTCGGTCGCCGCCGCCGTGGCTTCGCCTCCGGCCATTCCGACGCTGCCGCCATGCCACCACCGCTCCAAAGCGGCTTCGCCATCTGCCGTTCTAGCTCCCGAAGCATCCCCGCGCCCTCATATCATCCCCTGCGACGACGAGCTCCCTCTTTTCTCACTCGGCGCCGCCGCCACCGTCCCCAGTCACCGGTGAAATTCGCCCACGTCACCCACTATCATCTCCAATAGCTTGCACAGCGTCCCGCCACCTTCTAACACATCATCCAAGCCCACCAGCGCGGTCTATGGTCACCGGAGGAGCTCACGCGCCGCCTTCTCCTTCGGAACCGGCCGCCGAGCGCCGCCGAGCTTACCTCCGCCATGGCCAACCACCCCAGAGCCTCACATGCCAATCCAACACCACCAAAGGCTTCACCTAACCTCACTGGTGCTCGCTGGCCTGTTCGTTGGATCTCCAGCACCACCCTTTCGTCGGAGTGTCGCTGCGCCATCACCGTTGGCACGGTCGAGCCGCCAGTGCCGCCGCTTCATCCACCCCCGCCACCAATTCACCCAACCAAACAAGTAGCACGGTGCGCCTGGTTGCGGGAAGCGCGCTGGTGGTCTTTCCATCGCCGGCCGGCTCACCGTCGGCGACGTAGGCCGCCGGCGTCACCTCTCCTTTCCCCGGTTCAAACGGCAAAGGGAGGGAGAAGGAGAGGCGGGCTGGGCCGGGCCAAGGGGCCTCTCGGCCACACACAGTGAAGCCCAACAGAGGAGGAAAATGTTTTTCCTTTTTCCTTTTTAAATTTCCAAGCCTGGTTTTCATCTTTTTGTACTAATTTACTTTGGGCAGATAAAATTGTGACAAAAATATGTGTGTGATCCCTGTGCCATGCTCTACACTAGAAAAATACTAACTTTATTTTTCCAATAAAATTTATTTGTGCTATAAATTGCTCTTTTAATTAATAAATGACACTTCCATGATTTTTAGTAATTAAAATATAAATCCAAAAATCATGAAATTTGTTTTGTGTGCTAATAAGATGATAATGATCTTAATTATGAAGTTTGATCATGTTTTGACTAATTTTACTTTTATGCTTAATTAATACCCTAGTTAATTAATGTTTAATTAATTGATCTCTTGCTTAATTAGGGTTTAATTAATTTCTAGTTAGCACGTTAACTAGTTTCTAATTAAAATGTTGGGTGATTTGTGGTATTGTTTGAAGTCCATGGATCAACAAAACCTCTCTGGTCCAAGGCATGCTCATGTATAGTAATATGTAAAGTATGCTCACATGCTTAATAAATAATTAAAAGACTTAAGTAGCAAGGATAGGATTCATTTAGGTTTGGTTGCTTTTGATGTTGCTTGAAGACCAAGAATCATTATCACCCCAATGGTTCATGGCTTGGTTGTGTAATATTAGTATTAGTCATCATCACATGTGTAGTAGTAGTTAATTAATTAGTAAGTTTAATTAGCGGCTTTCAACAACTGTAAAAAAATGGTTAATAAATTAGTAATTAACCTTAATCACCATAGGTTTGATTGACTTTGGGGTTGAGTGATGACCCTAGATCATTAACTCTAATGATCTTCGGCAATTTACGTTGATTGCGTATTGTTAATTATGATCCCTTAATACAACTATACCGTGAAGGAAAGTTGTACTCAAGTTAATGAAGAGTTAAGTTGTTTCATCCATGTTGCCTTGCATTATGCATCATGTCATGCGTGTCACCATACTTAGAATGCATCATTTGTATACGTGTAGTGTACGTGAGAGAAAGTTTTTATGGATCAAGTTCGGAGAAGGTGTTTCCAGAAGAAGATGCCCAGAGGTGTTGATGCCATCTGACTTGTGTGATCCTCCCGAGGATCCTAATCTTCTCTCGCAACGCAGGCAAGCCCCAGATGCATTCAGTCCTTTCCTTGTATTTTGGAAGGCTTTATATTTTATGTTGATGATATGATGCATTAGGTAACAGAAGTTGTGTGACATCCTACTTTGATACATTTACCGTACCTTGATATATACCCTGGATACCTGTTTTGATTTTGAAAAATGTTAGTATATGCTTAGCTCTGCTAATAGCATAGGCCTTATAAAATATTTTTAAAGGTATGATAAAATATCTTTATGAGAAAGTGATAAAACCTGATGTTTCTTGTTGGTACCCTTCACTTTGATCGGGTCAAGGGTATGCAACAAGGACATGATGAGTAAATCGAGACATCGGTGGAGTGACTTGCACCAGGATGGGCTAGTGCCCTGGTGTAGTGTCGTCCACTTGTGTCGGTTAAGGACCGTCCGTTGTTTGGCCCTGGGATTATGAGGTTATTGGATAGTACTAGTCGCATGCTAATGGCAGTAAGCTCCCTTATATGATCCATACGAGAACGGACAACCGGAACGGGAAGTAGCATGTACCCACACTACGAGCGACCGTCAACGTACAGACGGCGTAGGGAGATGGTGTACTGTACTCTCGTGGCTAGGACCCATTCTAGCAGGGAGAAATACAAGCGTGAGTTGATGCATGTAAGATGTTCGGTCCTGCATACATCGTGTGGCTAGGAAGCCCCAGCTGGGTATATAAAGCGATTCGAATCGTCGGTGCTCCACGATATGGGAGACCTGATCCAAGTCCCGGCATCGTAGTAATAATAGAAGTTGTAAGACTGAAAAGTTTGAATTCGTTACATGTTTGACAAGTGATTGTTATAGTAAGGACTGGCTTAGTCTCTTTACCGTAAAGGTGTCTTTGATTCTTACTAAAGGCTTACCTTGATTCCTATCGACAAAAGATTCCTGAGTCTTCTCCACTCTTTTCTGTCGGATAAGTCTTGCGGAGTAATTTTGTACTCAGGGTTTGTTTGACCCCTGTTGTAGGTACTAACTGTTGCTGTTAAGTTTGGTCATACCAGTGGGCTTGGCATGATCGAATATCTCCCACCTGAGGTGTTCTCCTGCAGATGTTCTATATCTCCTTCTTACTTCCGCAAATTTAGTTAAGTTTTGTTTAATCAAACTCTGATTAAGTATTGTTTTATCTTTTGAAAATCTTCTGCTACTCTATTGTATTTGAATAAAAACGGTTGTAATACTACAATATCTTTGTAAGAATTCGATCCTGGAGGATCGTGGTGTCATCGGGGTTTTACCCGATAGAGCGTTCTAAGTTATGTGGTACACAAGCATAGCCGATAAAGGTCTTAGAGACAATGTAAGGTGCTTGTGGGCCATATAATTTGGAAGGTTCTCGCCACAACTCTGTGTATCGCCGCAAAGATGCCGGTGTCGTGGGACCCGGGGAGACCCACGCCAGCCCATCTAGTCCCTGACTCGCCGGGGTCAGGGTAAGACGAGACTGGCGTGGATACAACCGGGCCGTGGTCTTAGCGCGGCCGGAGCTCGTTGTAGACCCCCCAAGCTGGTGGAGACCGCCGAGGCGCATATGACGGGCGGCGTTGGTGAGGCCGAACGGTGGAGGTGGTGAAACTGTCGCGAGGCCTCGGGGTGGCCTCTCGCCAAATGCAGCCGCGGCCAGATCCTCCTCAAGATCCCTAGCGCGCGACGCGCCGCCGTGCACGGCGGGCACGCAGGCCGGCGGGCGCCTGCGGCAGGCCCGTGATGGAGTCGTGGGAGCCTCATCGGGAGACTCGGGGCTCGGGTGGAAGGAGCACCATGTCGTGACCGGTAGCCCGTGAGCCATAAACTCGAGATCCCCGAACCCGCATCACGGTACCCAACTCCAGCGGGCCGTGGGGGGGGGAGGAAAGAGGGGCCGGAAACGTCCCGAGACGCCTCATTGCGGTCGTCGGCCATTCCGGAGCTTTGGCGGGAAGAGAGGCGAAAACACGCACAAACCCCTACCTGGCGCGCCAACTGTCGGTGCTAGAACTGGCGGTCCTAGCATCAACCAGTAAATTTATGGTGCGTGTTCCTAACTCCGGAAGGTGTGCAAGATGGAAACAAGAGATTTATACTGGTTCGGGCAAGAGAAGGCCCTACGTCCAGTGGGGGGAGGAAGTCTTGTATTATCTTGCACCGAAGTGCTTGTAGGTAGGGTTCACCCTGAGCACGATTTACCTGGAACCGAGAACCGAACCGAATTTACCTAGAACCGAACCGATACCAAACCGAAACCAAAAAAATTCGGTTCCCGTTCGGTTCCGAGTTCCCAGAAACCGAATTACCGAGGTAAATACCGAAATCGAACCGAATTTACCGGTATTACCGAACTTACCGAATTTACTTGAAATGTGATAAGTTTGAGTGTTGTTATATTATTAATTGTACTATTATAGACTATTATATTATATATTTTTGGCACTCATACCTATAATCTTGTGGACATTTATATGTATATATATTTTGCAGTTATCTATGAAATCATGTCAAAATTAGTTTTTTGAACCTGCTATTGCATTAGTTCGGTACTGTTCGGTAAATACCGAAACCGAACCGAATTTACCGATACCGAATTTCCTTGGTACCGAATTTTTTAGGAACCGATCGGTACTAGTTTTTGATGAACCAAATTTTGCACGGGTACCAAGTACCGAACCGAATACCGAACCGAGTACCGAATAACCAGGGTGAGGTAGGGTGTACAAGCTGGTGGAGAGAGGGAGCTGGTCCCAAGTCTCTTGGATGATTGAGGCAAGTGCCAATATCGTGCTCGTAGGGGTCTGCTTGCTAAGGACCCCGGGCCTCCCCTTTTATAGCCGTAAGGGGAGGATAGGGTTTACAGAAGAAGTCTCGTGTGGCAGGTGCTCTCCTGCTCCGTCCGAGACCTCGGAGCCCGCCGTCCCTCTTGTGCCTAGGGTCAGGAGTGGGCGGCGGCACTGCTGGGCATGGTTTGGTACTACAGGTCATGGGCGCTGCTGCGTGGAGTCATCTCCCCAGCCCTGGCGACGGAGTGGACGTCTGTCCCTGTGCAGGTTGGCGGAGTGACGATGGACGACGCGTCCTAGCCCTGTAGCGTGCTGTAGCTTTGACCCGCCCCGGATCCGAGGCTCCGAGGGGCCTTGGTCCCTGCTACCGTACGGTGAGTGGTGGGCACAATTGAGGGCGGTCGTCGGGGCGGTCATTACCCATACCGGGCTCAGAAAACCCGGGGAGACTATCGTTTGACCGGCGCCCCGCCTGACCCTGCTCCCGTACGCGGGATGACGCCGAGCGACGTGTTTTGGCGTGGCAGTCGGCACCCTGAGGCTTCGGCGATTTAACCTCGTCCGCGTTAGGCGGAACAGCGCCCCACAGTGGCCGGCATGGCCGTCATCGTGGGGGATGATGCAATCCAGTCATGAGCGCAGGCGGTGACGTGACGGCCCCCATCCCTGCGAGGGAATGGGCAGGTCTGACAAGAGCTGCAGTGAGAGGGGGCAGCTATACGTCAGGTCTGAGTCCTGGCTTGACCGGGAGTTGTGGCGCGTCCCGTTCGAGGCTAGTCGCGGGGGGCTCGAGCGAGGCGGAAGGTGGAAGCTCGTCCGAGGCCTCGACGGGGAAGGCTCGAACGAGGCGGAGGGTTAGCGCCCGTCCGAGGCCTCGGCGGGGGGGGGGCCTTGACGAGGCGGAGAGTTAAGCGCCCGTCCCGAGGCCCTGGGCTGGGAGGGCTCGGACGAGGCGGAGAGTTAGCGCCTCGTCCGAGGTCCCAGCCGGAAGGACTCGGACGGGGCGGAGAACTGTGTGCCGGGCCTTAATGGGCTGTGTTTTTTGCGCGGCCTGGTATTGCGTTTGCTGGGCTTGGTTTTTCGTGGTCCGTCTAGGGGGCCCTAATTTTGGTACCCGACACTTCATGGAAGCATGTTTTCTGTAACCACT
>JADLZL010002997.1:0-108105 GCA_015844335.1 Chrysopogon serrulatus | reverse complement strand
TTAAGACAACATGTGAGCTGCATATTCCACGAGGGGCTGCCACAGTCATGGTTGCCGCCGGTGTTGTAACTCATAACGACCCTACGAAGACACCAAGAATCCATGGGGCGAGGATTCCAAATTTGGATATGCTAGTGTCTCGGTGGATAGAGTTGTCAAAGGCTTCGAAAATGTGCAGCTTGAGATAGAAGGAGGTGATGGAGAAGACTCTAGGACAAGCGGAGAAGGCTTTCATTTGTTGGCGCAAAAGCGCTACATCATTATTCCCGGGGCATCACCTAGTAGTCTACCACCACCTCCTCGTCATGAACCTAACCCTAGGTGCGGATGAAACTTGACGATACATTTAATCACTAACTTTATTTTGCATTCCCTTAGTTAGCGGTTTACTCATATACCTCTTTGATTTCACAGTGGTCACCAACATGTCATAGTCTTTGCGGGTGATGACGAGACGATGCAAAGACACGGCCGCATCGCCTCGGCCGCAACGCCGCCTCCTCGGGCTGCAACGCCACCCACCTCGGGCTGCAACACCACCACCTCGGGCTCCAACCCCGCCACCACGTGCTCCAACGCCGCCTCCTCGGGCTCCAACCCCGCCACCTCGGGCTCAAACGCCGCCTCCTCGGGCTCCAACACCGACACCGGCTGCCCCTCGCCTCCACGTCGGGCTCCAACCCCCCACCGGCCGAGCCATCGCTCCACACGTGGCTCCAGCGCCAAAACCGGTGGACCCACCATTGAAGAAGAGGCCGGCCACACGATCAAATGTGTCGGCCGCCCGCAAAAAAAAAAAAAGCCTCGAGAAGAAACAACCCGTCATTCCTAAGAAGCTATCCTATGAGAAGACCGGTGCGTAAATAGAAACTTCGGTAAAGTCGGATGTGGACAGGTTTCTAGAGACTTAAGGATGAAAGAGAATCCAAGCGGAACCCCGAGAAGCCCTACCTCTTGCTAAAGCCAGAAGATCTACGGCAAAGGGTTGAGGCTCAATAAAAAAGAGGCGTGCAGCTCAGAAAGAATCGTCATCTTTATCCGACTATGAGCGCACTCTAACCAAATCCCTAGAAGAAGAGAAGAAGAAAAGAAAAAAGCACGCAAGGATGTAGCACAGCTCGGGGAACAATCAAAAGCAATCGGTGCCCCCGCTAGTCATTGGAAATGAATATGGTTCAAACATCGACGTGCTAGACCAACCAGATACCTCCGTTTTGCACTATGATGATCTTGAAACTTTTTTTGAGGACACCGGGTCTTACCTTATCCCAAATGATAGCTGGGGCAGCAATTGAAAGTGCAAAAGAAATTGATCATTATCGAAGACATATGAATATGGCAAGAGTCGTGCAACCCTCGCGGCCCTCGGCAAACTTGGCACGCGGATGTACTTGCTAAACAAGTGGTACCTCGATGCGTGTGGCGTAGTGCGAGATGACTATATTTGCGTCCAATTAGAAACCATCATTACTTCCGTGGTGATGATGTTATTTATGTTCAATTTAATGAGCTACACCAGCTATGCCACATGGACGCTCTCGGACAAAGCTCTAATCACCGCTTACGTACGTAAGTGATTTTTTTGTAATAATGTCATCAGAACTTATCATGTATATGTATAACTAATTACGTAAACGGCTATACATATGCGGACACATGATGAGGGTCCTCGAGCTAGAAATGACAAGGAGGTTGGATTTGTAGATCCTTATGTTGTATTCAAAGACCCCAAGACTCCGTATGCCATATGGAGAGTTCAAACGGAGAGAAATCTACGGAGGTACTTGATCAATCAAAAGGATAAAAGATATATACTCTTTCCCTATAACTTTAAGTAAGTATCATTATCGTGTGTACGTACATTCTATTAACCCAATTGATGAGATCGGTGTGAAGATAAATAATTATTTTGCCTACACATAAATGCAGCTTTCATTGGATACTAATTGTGATTGACATGTGGCAATCTCATTTGATAATCTATGACTCGTTGAGAAAACCATTGGACCTTTACCAAGAAATGATAGATATTATCCAAGGGTAACCGATCTCTAAATATTACTTTCAGCTCTTTAACTCTATAATAGATATTTAATAATGATCGTTTTATTGCTAGGGTTTGGGCTTGGTTCGTGCGTAAACACCGTCCCGTTTTAAAAGCGCCACTTTCGAAGCCTATCCTACATCAATTGGATTCTACGGGCAGCCACAGGCAAAAAATTTATGCGGATACTATGTCCGCGAATTTCTAAATGTCTATGAAAAAAGATCAAATCTTGAGCACGCAAAAGTATGTAACATGTATATATAATAAGTTCATTTCAATTATTTGTTGCTATTTAATAAATCTTATACATATCTATAACTTTTTTCTTTAATGATTACTATAGGACACGTGGTTGAGGGAGAAGGTGTTGACTGAAGTCCGCCTAAAAGCAATTCGGGGAGACACTCGCGGGATTTCTTAACGACCAAGTCCTAAATCCCACCGGCGAGTACTTCTTCAACCACGACGAGCCACTCAAACCAAACCATGATGATCATTTGTATGATGCTTGAGTGGCGGAGAACAATTAAGTTGTAAATACTTTATCCGTGACGGAGACATGTAAATTTTATATCATAGATCTATAGATATGTATAATATATAAATAGTATTATGTAATTTATTTATACGTAATGATCTAAATTATAAATTATAGGTGCTTGGCGTCTACATAAACAAGCAAATAACAATACGCATTCGAAAATAAATAATAATACAATTGTAAACCAGAAAAGGGAAACCAAAAGAAAAGAAAAGGAAAAAGAAAAGGAAAAAGAAAAGGAAAAAGAAAAACTCTTTAGTCCCGGTTGGTAACACCAACCGGGACTAAAAAAAAAAATAAGTGGCGCACCACAGGCATTTTTTAGTCCCGGTTGATGTTACCAACCGGGACTACCGCGGAACCGGGACTAAAGGTGGGACAGTTAGTCCCGAAACCTTAGTCCTGGCTCCGCAGCCGGGACTAAAGGCCCATCCGCACCGGGACTAAAGGCTTGTTCTGTACTAGTGTAATCTCGCTCAAGAGACTCAAAAGTTCAATCTACCAGCAGTGTCCAAGTGCACGGAATTTTTCTCTCTCACGCCATTCCGTCCACCTTCCGTTCGTTTTTCGCCGTCTAGGTGGATCAAAACAGAGGCACGTGAACATGCACGGTTACAAACGTGCTCTGTTTGTGGATGGAAGCTCTTGCCTTGTGGAGGTAATGCGTCGTCCATGCTCGCTAGCTGCTCGGTGGCCAGACGCGCACGCTAGCTTCCTCGTGCGTCGCGTGGACGGTATATATAAGAGGCTTTTACATATGTGCCATTAAAAAGATGGTAATCTCGTTCAAGAGACTCAAAAGTTCAATCTACCAGCAGTGTCCAAGTGCACGGAATTTTTCTCTCTCACGCCATTCTGTCCACCTTCCGTTCGTTTTTCGCTGTCTAGGAGTCCTAACGAGTGGGACCGGACAGTCAAAATGTCTAAAATACCCTCCCCTTCTCTTATCCTTATCCTCTCCCTTCCCCATCTTCTTGGTCCGAGCGGCGCAGTCTTGCTTGGCCAGCGCCGGTCTGCCAGCGGGCCCAGGGTGCGTGGCGGCAACGCTTCATGCCTTTGCGCAGCGGCGGGCGGCGGCGGCAGCGGCCGCGGCCGCGGCTTCGCGGGCGGAGCGCGGGGGCAACAGCGTCGCGGCGGAACGCGCGTGCAACAGCGCCTTGGCGAAACGCGGCCGCGGCAGCGCGTGCAGTAGTGCTTACTGCGCGTGGCGCAGCAACGGCCTTGGCGGCGGACGAGGCAGCGCGCGCGCAGCGGCGGCGCCCGAGGATGCGGCGCGGCGCGTCTCGCGGGGTGGAGCGCGGCGGGGAGCCCGCGTACGGCACCGCGCGCCCGGCGGCTGCGCACTGCGGCGGGCGGGCGCGCGCGGGGCGGAACTTGGCGCGCGCGGCGGCGGCCGCGGTTGCGAGGCGGCGCGGCGTGGGCGCGGCGGCGGCTGCTGCAGCGCCGGCGGCCGTGTGCACGGCGCGGTGCGGGGGCGCAGCCAGCGGGCTGCAGCGGGTGCGGCGCGTGGCGGCGGGCGCGAGGGCGGGCGGGTGCAGCGCGCGGACGCGGCAGGCGGGATGTGGCGGCGGCGTCGCGCGAGGACGACGCCGGTGCTCTGCCCCTCTCTCCCACTTTGCTCCCGCGTGGACGCCCCCGGTGCTCTGCCTCTCACCCCTGCTCCCGCGCGACACCTGTTCTCTTTGTCCCTTCTTTTTCTCTGGGCACGAAGTTTGGGTGGCCGACAAACGGGCCCCACTGTGGGTAAAATAGTCATTTTACACATGCTTTTGACACCATTAGGCGGAGAAATAGACGGAATGGCGTGAGAGAGAAAAAATTTTCGAACTCGTGCGCTGATAGATCAAACTTTTGAGTGTCTTGAGCAAGTACACCATCTTTTTTAATGGCACGAGAGAAAATGGCTTTATATATAACAGCTGATCTCGGGTCTCCGATCCGTCAAAAACCTCTCTCGGACATGAACGGAGCCGCAATTCTGCGTAGGGGATCCGGTCAAAGAGTTTCAATATACGATAAACGAAGTGTAGCTTAATTGTTTAGATTTTCACTCTATGATTAAGCTCTATTTTTTCTAGATTTACTTCTTTGTTTGATGATTTAACATGCTCGCTATTTTTCCGGTGGTAGACCTAACCGTTTTTATCAACATTAGGCATAAATGTGCAAGGCTACTTCGCCGTGGACGCTGCTGGACAACTTTGAGTGGGCCTTCCGATATCTGATATAAAATATGGCCTACCACGTCAACTTCAACACCCGGAGAGGGACGCCCGGATGTCTCGCAAGGTGGTACCGGGGCTTCCTCACGGGTGGCAACAACAGCCCAGTGACGAAGGCTGCCCGGCCGAAGAGCGGACTCGTGATCCATATTCCATACTACCGGTTCCGGTGATCAATGCGTGATTGCCATTTGCAAGACAAACGCAGGAGTCGAGTCGGGGCTACTCGTGCTCATATCCATCCTCGCGATATTAGAATCGTGTGGTGCTCTGGTGTGTGTGTGTATAATAATTGTATATAGACTAGCAGGTGACCCAGTGCAAGCGCTGGCAACAGAGCATGCCATTGTTGAACAGAACTTAGGTGCCGTAGAGTATACGGTATGTATGTGGCAACTATAATTCAAATTGTTAACACCATATTTTGGTAAGCTGATCAAAGGCGATAGGCAAGTTAGTGCAAGATGCTGATAAACTGATTAAGAGGCAACTATGCCGATTTAGGCAATTCGGCAAGATATGGATTGGCATGCATTCGCAAACTGTATGATGCAGCCGGCTATTGGTGTTCGGCAACCGACGGGAAGCAGCTACATTCGTGGAGAAACACGGTCGGCTTGTTTGCAAGAATCCCAATTAATGGTCGGCAAAGCTACGTGAGTCAGCTTAGATGATAGGTTGTCGGAGGAAGAGAGGATATTTGATATTACAAATATTATACAAGGTGCATCACGTATTTGGAAGAAAGAAGGCGCACGCATTTGAGGCGGATGTGTCGACCAAGGTACATCCATTCGGCAAAAGTTGCCGATTCAATTAGACAAGAAAAAGGCATTCGGCAAGCTAAAATATGGCAAGAAGAAGATACGTGCATATCCGTGGACGCCGGACTTGCACTTGCTTTGCCGATTGAGAAAACATTATTTGAATATATTAAATCCAAAGGCTGGTACGTGAGGCTCGGTACATGATTCGGCAAAGTGGCGTGTGCCGACCAAGACAAACAAGAAAGCCTCTCCGAGCACATGCGCGTGTAATGAAGGAAGCAAAAAGAAGAAAGGAAATACGTGCGCTTAAAATGTACTATTATATTTGGAAGGAGCAAGATATCCGTGAGTCTTTCACGTAACGGCAAGCAAAAAGGAGAACTAAAAGATATGCATGTATGTATAAGTGCCGAAGATATATGTTCGACTCATAGCCGAATACGGTTAATCTGCACTTGAGTCCACGTGAAAGAAGGCAACTAAGGAGAAAATAAGGAAATCATTGGCCGGGACCATTAGTATTATATTTAGCTTCTTATACGGATCCATTAGTATTGTATTTGGTTTCTTGTACGATAGAAAATAATGACGTACATGCATAGGACTTTCAAGCTACCGAACTTGCCATGTACCACACATCCCTATAAACATAAAGGGTTGCGGCTCATTGTAAAGGACATCTCCACAGATCAATACAAACAACCGGCCACAGCGCCACCCCTTTTCGAGTCCAAGTCGAGTCCGTCGAGTTCATGCGAGGGGACTAAATCGATCCGTCGACCTCCGTAAGTTCCGGCAACCTTGTATTCATGTCTAGTATCGTGCGGCGGATTTAGATAATGGTGCAAGTAGTCTCGTTGCATCATGTTTAGTATCGTGCAAATGGATTTAAACATGGTGACGGGAGGTCCCGAGCTTAGCTCGTATCGTCGCGGCGTATTAGAGCGGGACAGATAGTTATCGATTCTTGGTTAGATCGTGAGTCGTGGCGGCAAAGCTAGGATCCGCTCAAGGATTAGTTATCGGCTCTATTAGATCCGGCTAATCTAGTAGATTCATTAAGTTACCCGTAGTGTTGCATGCTTTATTTATTTATTTAATTATTGCATCACTCTTTTGCCCAATCTAGATTGATGGAGCTTGGCCTTATATCTTGTACATATTTAATCTGTCTTTTATGCCTTCATGTATATCTTTTCATGATGATTAAATCTAGCGCTTGCATTGGCCAAGTTAAATTAATCTAGGTTGTCACGTGTTCTGCGGGTTCAAGCTTATTAGATGCAGATAGGTCTTGACAGAGCTGGGTATCATCTTGGTAGATGCAGGCTTTTGGGTTGTCTTAGAGCTAGTCATCCGGTGGACTAGAATTCAATTCAATCTGATAGATCCGTTTGTATTTAATTTACTTGTTCCTTCTTCATGGACCCCGGTTCGGCAACACTCGCCGATTCGGAAATACATACTCGTGTAGCTTACACCTGTAGGCTTGTCTTTTCGGTAGTTTCTAGTCTTGCGGTGTATCATGCGGTGGATTGTTTGTTTAGACGAAAAGGCTCTAGGACGATTAGTTGTGCGGCGGACTAATAAAAATAGATCTCTGTCATTACCATTGGATTAAGTTTGCACGTTGTATTTTACCGATTATGTATATTGTGCGTTCATGAGTAGCTGGTATTGATGGATCTATTCAAGTAAAACATGCTTTTAGCTCTTCATAATTAGGCCGTATCATGCGGTGGATTAGTCTAATTATGGGGAGTGGTGTAAGCTTAAGCAAGTGGTATCATGCGGTGGATTAGCTTGCTTAAGTTTATACTAGACGGGTTTAGGAAGACCGGACGTCGGCGGATCGGTTGGATGAGGCCTATGCATGGGTTATCTGAATTAGATTTATCTTTATTCGGCTACCCGTTTACATCTATTATAAATTGATAACTCATTATTGATCGTGTTTATTCGGCTAAGTATCTTTACCATCATTGACATATTTTATATAGCTGATACATCCGTTCTTTAATTCCTTTCGGTTGATTTAATATGTTTCGGCAAGTTGCAATATTCTAATCCATATCATGTATATTTGTCGATTCATTATTTTTACTGAATATTGGTTTATCGGAATCGGCCGCTTTGCCGATTACCATAACATTCGGCTCATGGGGCCGCCTAGCTTTCCCATTGTCAATTGTAGGTCAAATTGACCGCACGCCCTCGGAGTTAACCGTCCTACACCCGGTGGAAGCTATACTTTTTGGCTTGCTTTGTGTGTTAGGCGCAAAGGTGCAGATTTTATGCCAACACAAATATAACATTTAGTTTTGTGCCATGTATGAACGAATTAAAATAATGGCATATTTTGTAATAGGACTATGAAAGCAAGAACTTTTCGTGATTCAACAGCAGTTGCTGATGGCTGATGGTGGAGAGATGGTGATGTTGCATATGTGGTGAACAAAGAACAAAGGAATGTGCTCTCTCTCCGCTTGAAGCAATCGATACCTGTGGTACAGATTGGAGAGGAGGTTTTAAACCGATAGTCAAAGTAGGGAGTTGTTCATAGTCGTCGAAGATTTTTGTTACAAAAACTGAAAAAAACTAGCAAGTGCCCCCCCCGTGCCTTGCACGGTTTTTTTGCTAACGGGCATAATAACGGGGTTAGGGTTTTTTATAACGGCCATGCACTGTTCATCACTATTTGAACGGGTAAATACTGTTTTGTTAGCGGATTTTACTGTTTGATAACGGGCCTGCACTGTTCATATAACGGGTGAGTACTGTTCATGGGAATGGTACTGTAGCATGAACAGTCCCCGTGTGAGAGGAAGGGGTGACGTGGCCTCCTGTGATGCGTTTTTGGTATACAACTTTAAAGTAAAAGGATAGATGCATCTAACTGTGAACGATATTTACCGTGGAATGATCAAAGCTTGAAGCGGTTGCAATAGTATATGTATTTGCATCGTAAATCACTACCACTCGCTTTGCTGAGATTGTATCCGTTCAGCGAGCACCTTGTTATGCATTCACAAATTATTTTGCCAGAAGCACTGTAAGTTTGTGTGTGCATGTAACGTCTGAGTAGGCACTGAACCTTTGGAAGAAGTAACATATGCATGCTTGATCTGCGAAAGCAAAGGAATGGGAGGACAAATTGTTGTTGCAGGAGACTGTAATCTAAATAAGTAGTAACAAAATAGGCTTTTTGATTATTTTCCACAATATGTAAAGAAGTGCGCAAATTAGATTCCAGGAATTAACAGGGGAGAAGAAATAAATTGAAATAAGAAGGCAAAATGAATGAGTCTTTTTGCCACCAATCTATCACTCAGAGGAAAAAAAAGAGAAGGGGCTTACATGGTTGCTTCTGCTGCTGAGGCGTACGTGATGTAACCGGTGGCGGAGCGCAGGTCCGACCGGAAAGGGCGGCCGCCGGCGACGCTGGGCGGCGTAGATGGCCGTGGCGTCCCAGTTCGAGGCGCGTGAGGAGGCTGCGACCGTGGGCCGGGCGCCGCGAGTGCGATCGTTCGCCGCGGGCGGCGCAGCCCGCGGCGCTGCGAGAGAGGCGTGCCGCGCGCGCGCAAGACGTAGGGCGCGCAGGCTTGGGCCCCGGACCGGCAAAGTGGTGACGACGAGGGGTGCAAGCAGTTCACCGAGGTGGTGCCGCGGTGGCGTAGACGGAGGCGAGATCCTGTCGCGAGGGCCGGCGCAGAAGGCAGGAGGTAGGCGACGGTGGGGGGAGGATGCACGCTGTTTTGGTTTTTGCCTTCTTTTTTTTCTTTCGGCAGGAGAGGATAGGAAGGGTGATTGTAGGCGTGTAGCGGTTTCTAGAAGGGTTGACGGGTGGACGGCTGTGGGGGGCTGTGTACACGTGCTCATATGGTGATCGACGATGGCAATCGGACGGTGGGAGCGGTGGTACTGTCGCGGCAACAGTATTGTACAGTGTTTTGTGAGTGGGGCCATGGTATACGACTTTAGGAGTATAGGTTTGATATAGGTTTGATATGGGCATCATTCTGCATAGTGTATCTTGATGTACTGCTGCTGCTCGATGGCTTTCGATTCGCACTAGATGCTGGAAGTGGAAGGTACAGCTACTAGATGCTCTGTCTTAGACGACCTGAATATCTGTCGTCTGATCATAGGTGTGTAGTAGCTTATAGACGGACGTATAGGTTCCATCACTGTCGCCATTATTAGGGTTAAGTCCGCTTTAGAACCTCCAACTATCGTACAAGTCTAGATTTCAACCTTTAACTTCAAAATCGGATGACATTGGCCCTCCAACTCTTGAAAAAGTTCACTTTTCAACCTTGGACGGTATTGCAAGCGGTTTTGGCGTGTGAACTGTAACTTTTGGTATTTTTCTATAGTACTGATATTTGTTTATTTTATAACTAATTATTGGTACATGCTAAATTCATGAAATTTTTTATGTAGCCTCTTCATGATGTACTCTACCTAAAAAAAATATGAAACCTAGAAAATGAATAGTTTTTGCATGTTTTAAAATTACCTATTTTAATTAATAAGTGCAACTTCTATGATTTTTGTAGGTCAAAATAAATATCCAAAAATTATGAAAATTGATTTGTAGCTGCTTTATGATGATATCAACCTATACAAAAAGTTTGGGATGAATTTGAAATATTTAAATAAATTCTTATTACACCGATTAATTAAAATAGGTAATTTTAAAACATGCAAAAACTATTTATTTTCTAGGTTTCATATTTTTTCTAGGTAGAGTACATCATGAAGAGGCTACACAAAAAATTTCATGAATTTAGCATGTACCAATAATTAGTTATGAAATAAACAAATATCAAGTACTATAGAAAAATACCAAAAGTTACCGTTTATGCACCAAAACCGCCCGCAATACCGCCCAAGGTTGAAAAGTGAACTTTTTCAAGAGTTGGAGGGCCAATGTCGTCCGGTTTTGAAGTTCAAGGTTGAAATCTAGACTTGTGTGATAGTTGGAGGTCCTAAAGTGGACTTAACCCCCATTATTATATTACGATCCGATCCAATGCATTGCTATTGATTATTGACAATCCCTCTTCAAATGGTTCGAGAACAAATGCCCACAAAAAATGGCCAACATCTATATATGCGTAATTAAAAAAATTCTTCTTTCTAGCGTCTTTTTCTTCTTCTTTCTCGCCATCGAAAAATGAGAAAGACCACTTCGAAAAATTGTTCTCTAATCTTTCATTATGGTTAGATCCGACCACGACAAAACAGAAAAGAGCCTAGAGAAAATTATTCCATGACGACGACACCATCTCTATCTTGATGTCGTCGTCCGGAGACTTTTGTGTCCATATCATCATGTCGATAAAGATGTTGACGCTGAAGTTGTCGTCGTCCTCATCTTCAACAGAGCCGCTACAGAGAAAACAATTCCACCCTTCCCCTTCATCGTTGCTAGAGAGGAGGAGAAGGAGATAAAACTCTAATACCAAGAAATTTGACATGGAGAGACTCTAACCCTAACAACTCGATCTACTAGAAAAAGTTATTAAAAACAATAGATCCTCACTCCCTTCAGCCCTTGGCGAGATGCCGAAGGAGAAGAGAGGGGACTAGCGGTGGTTTGTGGCGGCGACGGCGCTCGGGTAGAAGTCCGTTGAAGATTGCTTATTTAAAGTTGATGCATGTTGTGCACTTCCATCCTGAAACATGAGTATACATTGCCATCTATACTCCTTGATGCATGTTGTGTACTCCATCCCGAAATGAGTTATTTAAACTTTCTCTAAATTACTATCATAATTTTGATCATATTTATAGAAGATACCACAATAATACCAAATAAGCATCATTAGATATATTATGAAATATATTTTCATACCTTATATTTTTATATGATAGATGTTAATAATCTTCTATCTTACTAGATGCGCTAGGAAAAAGATAAATTCTAAAAATTCTCACAATAATCGAAACATCGGCCATTAATTTGGTAGACTCTAATCATCATCTTTGATAGTAGCCATTAGATTTATTCTAAATTATAAAAAATTACTCACCTCTGCTATTATGAAATATATATAAAATAACCTCCTAATTTTATATAAAAAAATTATCCACCTCTATCATTATAGATAAAATATAGTCTTAAATTTTATTGTTAGGAAGGGGAAAAAAAGACACCATTGGCACGTAGGAAATCTACAATGGCAAGTAGGCATCACGTTTGAGATTAAAAAAGTACACATCACGTTTTTTGGGGCTGGTCAATATACTACATATGCTAAAAAAAACTAGATATATTAACAATACGTAGAAAATCTTTAAAAAGTGCCTATCAAGTTTATGGGGGCTGGATCAATCTACTACGAACCAAAAAAAAAGCTAGACATATTAACAGTATGTACAAAATCTTGCCACTAATTTTTTTGTGAATGAGGAAGAAATAGGAGTCCATACGTTCGGCATTCATCCTTTTTTTATCTTACCTCTACATTTACTCTCATGACATGCTAGGAAAAAATCTAAAAATTCTTATAATAATAAAAAATATTTGGTATACTCTTGGTCACAAATATAGTAATATAGTCATTAGATCCATTTTGTTCTATAAAAAATTATTCACATCTACCATTACAAAAAATACACAAAGTTTTCCTTAATTTTGCATCTAAATTATCTACTTATGCCATTATGAAAGATAATTTATAAAACTACTAAATTTATAGATAAATTATCCACCTCTCTCATTACAAAATATAATTTAATTACTATACACTACAAAAAAATAAATCTTAAAATTCTCGTAAGAATCAAAAACATCGGCCATTAATTAGGTAAACTCTAATCATAGTCATTGGATCCATTGTAATTTATAAAAATTACCCACCTCTGTCATTATGAAAATATATAAAATTACCCCTTAATTTTGAGTAAAATTACACGTTGACGGCCGTTATTGTATGAATTCAACCGTCAACTAGCCATGAAAAGGATGCAATTGTGATCACCAAAGTAGGTATAGGGTTTGCATTGACAGAATTCCACGAGTTTTGGTGTTTCACTATTTCTGCAGGTGTAAACTGGAAAAGACGCAATCCTAGGAGCTTATCGGAACATAGAATGGGAAATTAGGCGCCACGGCAACGCAGGAAGATTCTAGAAGAGACCCGAAGACACCACGCCGAAGCGGAGGGCCAGGCCACCGGGGGGGACCGGCCGTCCCACCCCTGCACCGGCCGGGGGCCCCGTCCAATCGGGGCCCGCCGCCCGTGTTGCTCCACCGCCTTAGGGTTTCAATCTCGGCCGTCCGCCAAAGTCGGTTTGATCCAAGGGCTCACGTTCATTCCACCGGGCTATAAAAGAAGGGCAGGACCCCCTTAGGAGAGGCATCCCCTAAAACCCTAATTCGTTATTCGTTGGGATCCATTTGAGAGGCGTCCCTTGAAAGGATCATACTCTCATGGAGATCAACACACCAGGGAGATTAGGGCTAGACTCTTCAATGTAATAGTTTAGTAACTTGAGAGTTAGGGTTGAGAGGCTTCGTTCCGGATCTCGCCGTAGAGCCTTAGAGGTCTGGTATATCTTTGTATCTTATCTTTGCAACACTTATGCTTTAGTATATTTATCTTCTCTATTTACTTCTATGCCTTATTTGTATAGTTAGTGTAGTTATTGCATGTTAGCATAGGATCTCCGCCTGTATTAGGTGCTCTAGTTATCATATGTGGCTAGAGTAGTAATCGATATTGTAGACATGGTGTCTAGGCTATAGGTTACCTGAGGTTGTGCCCAATTCTTACGGTTAGTTGTGGTAGCCCATAGGGGTGACAGCTCTGTGTGGCCTTCGTATTCCACCACGTCGGGATTGGTGTTTCGTAGGGCTTTTGGTAGCCTTCCCCAACTACTTCTTTCTCATCTATTCGAGAGTTGGAAAGGTACTGCTGCCCCAAAGTGCTATTGTGTGTGCTATACTTATCCGTGCATTAGTTACATTCTAGTGTCAACTAGAATAGAACCCGAGTAGTAGAGAAGTACATAGGAACCTTAAACTCTCCCTTAGCCCTCTCAAGTTAGCTGACTATATATTATAGGATTCTCCTCTGTGTGTGATATTGTGCATAACTTTTATCATTTACCACTTACCCCTGCTTATGTCTAGTTGGTATACTAGTTAGTAGATACAAGATGGTGAATTATCAATGTCTTTAGCCATTGTTTCCCAGTGGTAAAATATAAATGACAACCTGGTAATACTCTAGGTAAAATGCTACAATGGTATTTGATCTGTACGCTTGCGGATACTATTTCTATATTCTAAATGATGGCATGATTTAATACCACACCTTTTGGTGTTATTGCTGGGGATGACAACTTGGCGTTCTAGTAGCGATGCTATGCCCACAAGCATTTTTGAGCACCGTTACTAGAGATAACATTAAGAGGTATCAACAAGCATTTTTTGGGCGCCGTTCTTGGGAAAATAATTGGCGTAAAGATTTTGATATTGATCTTGATGTCTGCTAATTTAGTGTACCACTAGCTTTAGTAGGATTACCGCTTGTGTTTGTTGAGTTGTGGAATAAGCGTAAAATCAATTGTTCACCCTTCCGGCGAAATTCCACACAAAGAAGACAAGGGAGATATTAAAGATCCAGGGGTGCCCGAACATTCATGACCCATCAACAATGGAACCCCGCCATCTCACGGTATGTATAAACTATATATATTATTCTAACCGTGGGTAAATTGGAGAAAAAGATCATCGTCACAAGAACTCAAATCTCATCATGTGTGACGAACAAAGATGCTACACTACTCATAGAGTCCATTGTGAGTCATGGTAAGTATGATCAAGAAAGGTGAGAAAGTCTTGCTCATAGACTTTAAATTTGATGAGTAGTTATCCTGTTGCATTCCACTGCATGTTTACTTTGAATAATCCATGCATTTACTCCATCTCATATCACATCCATAGCATGTTTAGTTTCATGCAAACATGCATATCACTTGCATCTCTACATAAAAATAAAAAAAATATTCTCACCATACATGATCATGCTTTCATCTCTATTTGAATAAATCACTATGTGCTCTCATGCTACCTGTGCTTGCTATGGTATGCTTATTGTTTGGAGTATGATCACACATATTTTAAATTAAGCATAGTGCTTAGTTTAGAAGTGCTAATCCTACTTCCAAAGGCTTTTAAATTAAGCGTGGTGCTTAGGTTGAAATCCCTTCCTGAATCAAATTAGACGTGGTGTCTAGATTGGTTCTTGAACTAAAAGTATACTATAGTAGACATTGGATATTTTGTTAGACTAACCCCTATAGGAAACTCTAAATCTAATCTGGGTAAGTCAAGAGATGAAATCAATTTGGAGATGAAGCAAGGCACATGACGAACTCCAATAACTTTTCACATTGAAGACACAGCACATTCGTCATTGATGGAAGAACTGTAAGTATCAACGATCATTCACTTTGTCTTCAACTGCAAGTTATCTTTGCCTTGAACCATGGTTGCATAAAACATGAGAAAAAAACTATGCTAAGATAATTCTAATCCCATCTTTCTAATAGCATAGAGCTAATGCACATAAATTAGAGACAACAATCCCCCCGTTCAAATTCCTTCGGGTATGTGTTGTCCACTAATCTTCTGTAGGCATAAAAATCCAAAATGGTAAAGAGCAAAAAGATGGCACGACAAAAAGAGCACCATCTAGGAACAAGAGAAACTACAAACCGAGATGTGAGGCTGTCCAAACAAGGAAAGCATCAAGTAAAACAAAAGGACTATCAAGAGTCATCTACTCTTTATCACATGGTGTCATGGTGCTCCAATGATAAAGGTAACATCCAAAGGTAAATGGTCACTACTTAAAATGCTTCTCCTTGGTTTTGGTATGAACATGAACAAAGAACCTATATTGTTTGAGTAGCAATTATCAATGATCAATCCTGATTAACTCAACATGTTTAGTTCTTTAACTTGTTCATAGCATCACTATCTTGATCTATAGTCTTAACCAAATGAGTTAAAAAGTTGCACATCTTATGCTTGAAAGATGGTAGTCATGATCATATAAAAATTGACACATCATATACAGATCGACAATCCTTCCATGGTTAAGCATTTCAACTCTTGTGGCCTAATGAACTTAAGTGTTACATCCTTGCTCAACCTTCTGATCTACCTCTCATGATAATGTTGAACAAAGCACATAACATCAACTCCATATTGTTCAAACGGGACTAAGGACTAGAGATGTGGAATAGAAGTTTTGGTTCTACTGGTGTTTTTCCACCAGTAGAGCCCATGCACTTGATTTCTACCTTGTCTTCATGAGCAGGACACACTTTAAGCGAAGTGTGGAGGGAATCAATTATCTACTTTGTACAAGTGGAAGTCCTAGACCTGTCAAAGCAAAATTAATACTCAACCAAGACAGGTTAGGTAGAAGAAGGTGACACATTATAAAGGGCATCATCATAGAAATCTTTGTCTTCACCAAAAGAGCTAGCTTGGAGAAGAAACACTCCCTTGCACGCAACCAAAGCAACTCCATGTCATGACAATGCTAGAGGAATCAATAAGAAGGGAGAAGTCTTGTTCGGAAGACTTTAAAGTCTGAACCCTTGCCATGAGGTAACATTGGTAGCTATCCATATTTACTTTCTTTCATTGCATGAATTATTTTCTCTTTTGCATGTTTACTTTTCTGCATTAGCATTGCATTAAAAATAACAAAAATAAATATGTATTCATCTTGTTAGATAATTCATGCATTATAAAACTTGAGGCCCCATGTGATCGGTTCTATGGTGTGTAAAAGTCCATAGGAGTTTTCACCGTGGTGGCATAAAAATAACAAAAATAATCATGCATACATGTTTTCTTTCCTGCATAATAAAAATAGAAAATTCAAAAAAAAAATAATCATCATTGAGCATCTTGTTTTATATAAACTGTAGGGGCTTTAGCGTTTTTACCCCTACTTTGCTGACCGTTTGTGATTTTACCCTCATTTTTTTAACTTTGTGATTTTACCCCTACTTTTTTGTAACGAAGGAAGGGTTTACCCCTGGTCTGTTAAGTGCCTCAGAACGGTGTTAACTTTTGTACGAATGGACAATTATGCCCATATGTTTTTACCCCCTTTTTTTATTATGTTTTGAGTGTTTTTACCCCTAGTTTGCGAGACAAGTTCACATATTTTATACAGAATTTTTAGAAAATTTCGACAAATTTTTTTGCTAATAATGCACAAAAACACAATAATAATATCACACAACTTCATCTTATAATATCACACAACTTCATCTTATAAACCGAGATCCATGCAACATCTCAAAGATAGTACCACAATAGAAGCTAATATAAAGGTCCAAATTACATGTTAAACACTAGCAATGGCATGTCAAACAAAAAAGCAAGAGGGTACTAGTGAGTTGTCCAGGCAACTAGAAGTGATCTACATATATCGGGCATTGAAACCTAACAAAGTAGCAAGCCTCCCGAAAGTTGCTCCTCTTCTGCTCCTTCCCTGTTCCCCTTCCCCGAAGCACTTGCACTTTATATGGAAAAGAGAAGAATTATGTTAGTCAAGTTGCAACAATATATAGTACAGAAAGCAATATTAGTTTGTCTTACTTTGTCTCATTGTTGGCCTCTGCTGGCCCTCTTCCTAATCTCCCCCTTCCCCTGCCTCTTCCCCTTCCTCTTCCCCTTCCCCTTCCTCTTGCAAATTGCAAAGTACTACTTGCACTCGCACTTGCACTAGCATCAACGCTTGCACTTGCACTTCATGGTGTTGAAAAATATCAGTACAACTAAATATGAACAATTATGATAAATAAATAAAATTAGACAAAGAATGCATAAATAAATAAAATTAGACAAAGAATGCATGCATGTCTCACATTGGTTCATTGCTTTCTTGTCCCGATCCAACTTGTGGTGTTGTCGACTCCTCTTTTTTGACTCATTGTAGGCCCTCCTTGGCATGTCTTGGCCGTATGGCCTAATTCTTTGCATTCAGGACACCTCTTCCTTTTCTTACTAGTGGCAACTTCATCATGTGCCTTGATCCTAGATTTTCTTGGTCTCCCGTGGTTTTCTTCTTAATTTGGGTTTCTTGATTTTGTAGCCTAAATTAACATGAGGCTATTGATCTTTGGATGTCATTGGATTGAATGGACTTGCATATGCCTTTCGGTACCTATCAACAGAGAAGTATTCATGGACAAATTCATCCATCTGTACCTCCCTACTTATCTTTCCAATGAAAGCCAAAGCATGGCTGCATGGTTGTCCGGGGCCATTTGCCAAGCCCGACGCCTACAAGTCTTTTCATCCAACCTCACCGCATGCCTGAATTTATTCACGCTTACTTCAGCATTTGCAGCCCCACATATCGAACTTCATGGTCTTTAGTACTCTTTGATTTAGCATTCAATTTAGTAATAATAGCTGGGATTATAATGCCCCGACATATTAGTACCAATCTTGGACCTCAAAACAAACTTCTCAATGATCATCCGTCTAATATGGTCAAGCATTTCTATAATCTAAAAATCTTTAGTTTTTGACACCCAACTATTAAAAAGATTCAGAGAGGTTGTTATTGATATAATCTACCTTGCAATCTTCACCGAATTTGCTTCTACTCCACACATATGGATGGTTTTCATCCAACCATTCAATAGCTTTAGGATCCTTCTCCTCTATTTTGCCTAGAAAATAGTTGAACTTGGAAATTGTGAAACTCTTAGCAGCACACCACATATTCTTGCCATAAAGATCACCACTGAAAGTTTTCTTCATGTTCTTCCATAGGTGCCTCATACATTCTCGGTGCTCCACTCCAGGATACACATCTTCTACAACATTTTCAATTCCTTTTCCAAAGATTCGTGCTAATGACCAAACCTTGCATTAGTATTGCAAATATGTCGAAAAATATAATAAAGTTCAGATCACTTGTAAATAGAGTTAGAAAGATAGAATACAGATACCTGGAGGTGTACCAATAGCCTTCTTCACATTATTGACAAACCAAGTCCAACTTTCATTGGACTCGGTCTCAATCACTCCATATGCCACTGGAAACAACCGATTATTACCATCCACTGCAACAGTTAATGCCAATTGACCTCTAGATCTTCCTGTCAAGTGTGTTGCATCCATTGCAATATATGGTCTACACCCTTGCAAGAAGCCATCTATGCATGGTTTAAGGGCAACAAAGAACCTCAAAAAGCACACATCACCATTGTGCTCTTCAGTCTCTAGCTCCACAACACTGCCAGGTAATGATCTCAGAAGTTTAGCTTGATAAGTAGGCAACAAATCATAACTTTCATCCCATTTCCCAAAAATCAAGTCTAGTGCCCTTAACTTCCCCCTAGCAACTGTGTGATATGGAATATCTACTGAATACTTCTTGTTCAGTTTGTCCCTTAATGCACCCGGTCCCATTTCGGGGTCTTCCACCAAGAACTCCACCGCTCTGTCAGCCACCCATTTATTAGAGGCCATGGTCTCACCACACTTGTTGAATGAACCACAGGTATGCTTTGGCCCACTTGTCTTAACCTGCATAAAAATATGTTAATAAAACAAGTCATTAGCATAGGTAAAGAACAACAATATGTACCAAATAATAGGTTGTTGCAACAAAGTGAGATAATACCTTGCACCCAACGTATTTCTTGCTAGTAGATGCAAAAAAAGTCCACTTACAACCTTGTTCAGCTCTCTCTTGCATATGGTCCTAAATCTTGTTGTGTCTTTTTTTCACGTTTTGGAAAGCATGATCATGCAAGACAAAGATGACATGTGACCGCTAACTTGCATTGGTCCACATCCGGGAACACCACATTTTCATCAATACATGGATCATCGGCATCATATGAAAACATGGGAAGATCATACTCATCTTCCTCATCAACAATTTCACCATTAGGATCAAACTCAATGTCCGAGTCATCGGACCAATCATCATCATCGAGTCGATGAAGCGACCAAATCAAGATCGTAGCTACTATCACTTAGTACCTCCTATCACCATCAAAAGCACTTTTTTTGGTGGCACTGTCTTTTTTGGTGCATATTGTCTTTTTTTTTTGGGTGGGGCTGTGGCTGTAGCATTTGTGGCTCTCTCATTTGGGGCTGTCTCACAAGCATTTGGGGCTCTCTCATTAACATTTTGAGCTCTCTCACTAGCATTTGTGGCTGCAGCAATTGTGCCTTCCTCATTTAGGAGCACAACAGCCCCTCCTCACAAGAGGATGAAACCTTCTCTTTGTTGGAGAAAATTGCAAAGGCCCCTCAAAATCATTTATCCGAGCATTGATGCATACTAATCCGCTCTCTACATTGGTTAGAAACCACTCTAACAGATTTTCATCGATTTTATTTCCACACAATCATTCTCCAAATCACGCCACAAGGTAATGTACTGCTTAGAACCCCACAGGCAAAGGTTTCAAAGAATGAAATTAACTAGCTGCAGCAGACCAAAGCTATTTGTGTCCACAACCTTGGTTGGCAAAGTTCTACCTTGCCACCATGTTTTTGGACCACCGTCCGGCAAGTAGTCGAAAAAGGAGCGGACTCTAACAACAAGTTCCAATTTATCGTGATTTATCCTACAAATCACAAAGACGGAATAAACAAGTTAAGACATCTACTAATCGCTGTTATTTTCTACCGCATTAAACCATATATCTTAGAAATCAAAAGAAATTACCTAGGCTGTTCCATGGTGGCCGACTCTTCCATGGTGCTGCACATACATACCTTGTTTGTTGCTTTTATATATTAGTGCAGCACATACATACCTTGTTTGTTGCCAATTCTTGAGCTAAAGGGGCACTAGTAATCAGTAAGTAACATCCTAATCAAAGCAACAAAGTACTGCTTTGTGTTCTGTGAAAGTGTATACACTAAAGAAAGAATACAAGCGGCATCGACAGAGCTATTATACTAATCAAAGGACCCTTATACGTAGACATTATACAATGAATGTAAAAGCGAGCATCAAAAAAGCGCACGCAAAGAAGAGCAATAGCAGCCATTAGAATACAATAGTCGGTGCACAAGCGGACATTAGCATACAATATTCGAGCAAAGGGCACGCAGGCACGTGCAAAAGCGAGCATGAGGCATAAATAAACAATACTCAGAGCGGATAGACAAAGATCCAAAGGGAGAAATGCATGTATGACGGCTTTAAGGGAACGAAGAGAGGAGGCAGGAAATGGAGGAGGTAGGGGCAAACCAGCGGGACGGCTTCTTGGCCGGCGGAGGCAGACACGGACGAGCGGGCGGGACGGGCCGACGGCCGACGGAAGGCACCCGATGCGATGGCGGACGCCAAGAGATCCGGATGGCCGACGGCGACGGCCGCAGCAATGAGATGCCGAGTGGCTCCACGGCAGCGCGAACGGCCAAGAGGAGATGCAGGGGCGACTTCCCCAGCCGCCGCCGCCGGCGCAGCCTTTTCCCAGCAAGGCCGCCGTCGCTGCCGCGGTTTCCAGTCAGGCCGACGCCCGTGGGTCAAGGTTCCCGGCCACGGCCCGGTCCAGCAGATGGAGGGACGAAACGAGACCGGGAGGGAGGGGAGAGCGGGTGGAGGAAGGACGACTCCCCGCCGCTAGCCGCACTGGAGCCCGCCGCTGAATCGTCGAATCCTAGCCACGCTTCGTGACTCGTGAAAATGATTTCAAGCTTCGTGACCGGGGACCGACGGGAGGCTTCGTCACATGTTGAGAAAGGGAGGGGTAATTTTGTCTTTTCACGCTACTTCCTTTTGGTTTTTCTTTTTTTTTCTATTTAATCAACCAATTTCAGATGGTGTTACGTACTAGGGGCAAACGGGAGGTTCATTTTAAAAAACCGAGGGCAAAATCACAAAGTTAAAATAGAAGGGGCAAAATCACCATTAAACTTCAAAGTAAGGGCAAGAATGCTAAATCCCCTAAACTGTAACAACCTTTGAAAAACTCTCACAACAACCCGGTCCGTGAAATGGCTAACCACTAACTCGCTTACCCTAATCCGCTTCCACAAGTTTTGGTGTTTTGTGAGATATTTATCGCAGATGACTCTAAGAGCTAGTCACCTAGCAATCATCATCTACATCACTTGAAGTACACCTTTCCAACACACGCCTAATCACCGTGGTGGAGGAAGCAACTTCTTGTTGGATGAGATCGAGATTCCTCGGCTATACTTGCTCTTACAAGCATGAGCTCCACCGAGAGGACCTGCTCGGCTTCAATGCTCAACCACGACAACAACCAGGCTTGGAGGAAAGCATCCCCTAGGTACCCGTGTAAGTGTACCTACGTGATTATCGAGTCACTATAAAAAATTAAAAATACCAAAAATATGTGAGCACATGAAGGTTCACCATAGTATCATAAGAAAACCTAAAAATACCAAAAATATATGGTCACATGAAGGTCCATGCTTTGTAGAGTCTTTAGAGTCTTATATAGTGTGAGTCTTGAAAAATGAAAAACCAAATGTTTGTCTAGATAGAGTCAACAAAAAGGAAGCCCTCGAGATGATCTGAAATGATGATAAGTTGCTCAGTTACAACACCTTTGAAATGCCTAGAGTTTAGATATAAGTTTTCCCAAATTTTAGCTCTAACTGTTTTGACATGAAGATTTGCTCTGAGCCTAAAACTTGTGGGTTGCATATGCTTGAACTAAGTCTAGGTACCTGATTGATAAGATTGAGAAAGTCTGAGCTGCTATCTATCTTGTTCTAAGTGACACTAGAGTTCTAGAGATTTATTTTTTGAAAAATATAAAAACATGATGAGTTCCTATATGACAAAGCTTACATTCCCACTAGAGCCAAACACGATAAGATAGGCTAGTTAAACTTACACATATATGCTACTTGTCTTGTATTGAGTTTTGTCAACCTTTGTGACCCTGGTGAGAGATTTGTCATGCTCTTGAATCAAGATCCACCTCCATATGCACTACTCTACACTGGAGTAGGCGCAACAACATGCCATTCCACCTACATCCATTGCAAGAAAATGTTTTTCTCCTACACTGGGAGAGAACACTAAAAATATTTCATTAGGTTAGCCACCCAATAAATGCTCCATGTTCCTATTGCTATCTCTCCAAATCCCTAAGTGCCAAAAGGAGTGCTATGAGCTATGCAAAAAGATAATTGAAAAAAAAGAGAAGAGAGAAAAAAAAGAAAGATGGACAAGTGTCCCAATGCAAAACAATGGGTACGTAGATGCCTGACTCCCTGAAAAAAAAGAGAGAGAAAAAGATAGCTCATAACCTCTGGTCAATTTTTAAGAAGAGAGAAACATCCAAGGAGCTGAACGAGAATTAGGTTCCACCATATATCCATCATATCCATCCACTTATACATCTTGATTCGACTGTATGACTCGTTTCTCCATGGATCCATTGTTTGGCTTTACAACACATGTATTGCAAGTTTGCTCTTTCAAGTTTTTTCCTTACCTATGAGATCCACATAAGCTTTAGTTATAGGATGAAAAGAAAGGCAACCATCATCACTGCCTTGGTGAGAATCCACAAATACCATATATATTGAGAGACTTGAGAGTGTCATATATGGGAAGCTCGAAGTTTTATTTGAAAACCTCTAAAAACTCGAAATGATAGTTGAGCGAAGAGCTTGAGACATAGTGCTTGGGTAGGATCTTTTCTGCCTATCAAGTACTCGGGGCCCAAGGAAGAGCCGATAAGCCCCATAGTCAAAGGTAACATGAGTAAGTTTAAAAGTCAGCTCGCTTATTGCTTAAGCTTGGAGGAGAACTTTGTCCGAATGCGGGTATACTTTTGGGGAGTTACTTCGAGATGGCTACAATGCTTTAATATATACATCTTATAATAACTTTTTCGAGTTTTCTTTGCTATGGGACTAGCAAAGGTTAAGCTTGGGGGAGTTGTTGACGGCCGTTATTGTATGAATTCAACCGTCAACTAGCCATGAAAAGGATGCAATTGTGATCACCAAAGTAGGTATAGGGTTTACAATCGACGTAATTCCACGAGTTTTGGTGTTTCACTATTTCTCGCAGTGTAAACCGGAAAAGACGCAATCCCGAAGCTTATCGGAATATAGAACGGAAATTGGGCGCCACGGCAACGTAGGGAAGATTCTAGAAGAGACCGGAAGACACCACGCCGAAGCGGAGGGCCAGCCCACCGGGGGGGACCGGCCGGTCCCACCCCAGACACCGGCCGGTGCGGGCCCCGGGTCCAATCAGGGCCCGCTTCGCCCAAAGTTGCTCCACCACCTTAGGGTTTCAATCTCACCCGCCGGCCAAAGTCGATTTGATCCAAGGGCTCACGCTCATCCCACCTGGGCTATAAAAGAAGGGCGGGACCTCTCCGGGAGAGGCATCCCCCGAAACCCTAATTCATTATTCGTTGAGATCCATTTGAGAGGCGTCCCCTTGAAAGGATCATACTCTCATGGAGATCAACACACCGTGGAGATTAGGGCTAGACTCTTCAATGTAATAGTTTAGTAACTTGAGAGTTAGGGTTGAGAGGCTTCGCTTACGATCTCGCCGTGGAGCCTTGGAGGTCTGGTATATCTTTGTATCTTATCTTTGCAACACTTATACTTTAGTATATTTATCTTCTCTATTTACTTCTATGTCTTATTTGTATGGTTAGTGTAGTTATTGCATGTTAGCATAGGATCTCCGTCTGTATTAGGTGCTCTAGTTATTATATGTGGCTAGAGTAGTAATCGATAGTGTAGACATGGTGTTTAGGCTATAAGTTACCTGAGGTTGCGCCCAATTCTTACGGTTAGTTGTGGTAGCCCATAGGGGTGACAGCTTGTGGCCTTCGTATTCCACCACGTCGGGATTGGTGTTTCAGGGGGCTTTTGGCAGCCTTCCCCAACTACTTCTTTCTCATCTATTCGAGAGTTGGAAAGATACTCGCTGCCCCGGTGCTATTGTGTGTGCTATACTTATCCGTGCATTAGTTACATTCTAGTGTCAACTAGAATAGAACCCGAGTAGTAGAGAAATACATAGGAACCTTGAACTCTCCCTTAGCCCTCTCAAGTTAGCTGACTATATATTATAGGATTCTCCTCTGTGTGTGATATTGTACATAACTCTTATCATTTACCACTTACCCCTGCTTAGGTCTAGTTGGTATACTAGTTAGTAGATACAAGATGGTGAATTATCAATGTCTTTAGTCATTGTTTCCCAAAGGTAAAATATAAATGACAACCCGGTAATACTGGGGTAAAATGCTACAATGGTATTTGATCATAAACTTATTGATACTATTTCTATATTCTAAATGGTGGCATGATTTAATACCACACCTCTTGGTGTTATTGTTGGGGATGACAACTTGGCGTTCTAGTAGCGATGCTATGCCCACAAGCATTTTTAGCACCGTTACTAGAGATAACATTAAGAGGTGTCAACATTACCCACTTCAACCATTATGAAATATTATTCAATATAATCATCTAAATTATATTTAAATTACCCACAATCAGAATTACATAAAATAATTTAAATTAACCTCTAAATTTTCTATCAAAATTTTCCACTTTGCCATTATGAAACATACTCCATCCGTTCCAAATTATAAGATGCTTTAAAATTTTTGGTACATCCATTTTAATGTATCTAGATATAATAATATGTCTAGATACATAGTAAAATGAATGAACCAAAAAAAAAAAAACGACATATAATTTCGAACCGAGGGAATAATTAAATAGAAACCTCCCTCACACTTTGCATCTAAATTACACACCTCTCTCAATATGTAAATATAAAATATATGCTATTAAAAAAAATAAACCAACACTTAAGACATGTATTTCTAAATTACAAACTTATGTTTTAATTGCTATAAGCATGTAAAATGTTTAATTAACAGCCACATAGCAATAACATAACATCGATAATTCCCTTTAATTATATTAATATTCCTTTATAATCAATTTCATAAATTGTTTCTTAAATAATTTTATAAATTTTAATTAAAATATTATGCTATGTCAATATTGGTTAAATTATTTTAATTAAAAAATTTAATAAAAAATAAAAACACTAAAGTTTCTACTTAACATGTGAAAAATTGTATAACTAAATAAAAAGTCAAAATCTAATCTATAATTTGTGAGATCACATAAAGGGGTGCAATAAGAGTTTAATTATATATCTAAGATTAGTTTTCAGCTAAATGCATATCACACTACAAAAAGAAAAATACTAGAATGCTAACTAAAGATCCGTAATGGAGCCTCCCCATGAATTCTCATGAGACACAATATAAAACAAAGATAGATCCTAGAAATTCTTATAAACATTGAAAACATTTTACCATCTATTCAGTATAACCTAATTACCATTGATAATAATAGCTATTGGATCTATTATATTTTCTAAATACCACCTCTCTATTGTGTAAAACAACATAAAAGAATTCATGACTATATATTTAAACTACCCACATATACCATTAAGAAACATGAACTAAAGACCTAAATTTTCATCTAATTACCCACGTACTCTATTACAATAAATAATTTATGTAACCCAATTTTCATCTCAATATTAAAAATTAAATATCCTCGACAATCTACATATAAAATATAATCAATATATTATATTAAAAATAGTTTAAATAACCATAGAGCCTGTATATGTTTCTACATTACCCACTTTTATCAATACTAATATATTAAGATTTGATTAATGTAGGCATATACATTCTGTCAAGCATGTATGAGCGATAATATATATTATGTCACCAAAAAATATTGCCTCAACAGCTCATAGATTATTAATGCTAACAATTTTTTAAAAAACCATATTGGTAACCATGACATAATTTATATAGGTTTTACTTAATATGTATTTATATACATTTTAACTAAATTTTTGACATGTTTATTTATATAGTGATAGTATAACTTAACTGCACATATAATTTATCGATAGAAAAAAATCAATCATTTAGACAATTATAATGGGAGACTACTAGTGGCTATATTTTTTTGGCCCTTTAACATTACCCCGAGTAATTCAATCATCATAAGGCTTAAGATTTAAATTCTTGATCATAGCATTGCTACCCCTACCTGATATCTCAAACTCCATCACTTTACTTAGGTGATATGGTGGAAGTTTCAAATGATTGTATATGCTATTGTAGTATTTAAGAATATACTCTATGAAACAAAATCCTAATTTTAAAATAGTGCAAAATGAGAGTTAGTAAAAGATACAATAGGCACAAGAGGTTTAACTTCAGGAAAAAATATGTAGCCATCAATAAAAAATTTAAAGAAAAACAAAATTTAGATTCATGATTTGTTAAAACATGTGATGCAATAAGGGCCACTATAGTTAATGTTAAGTTTTTTAAACTAATCAAATTTTAATATATATATATATAGAGAGAGAGAGCCATAGAGATGCCATGCAAAGAAAAAAATATGAATATAGATACAAAATATATTATACTTCAGTTCCTTGTAAAAATGTAAATAATAAGTTTATGATCATTAAATAATAAGTAATTTTTTAGTCAAATGTATTATATAGTATATCTTTTAAAAAATTCTAATCCGTGCGAGAGCACAAAGGTTGATGGACTAGTATATATAAACATAATTTGACTTGGCCCGAACTCAAACTTCTTATATTCCAAGATAGAAGAAGCGAGTAGTACACTACTTTACCCGCGTTTTAAGATCCCATACAACAGCAAATGATTGTTTATGTGCAAGTGCGAAGCATGCAAAACTTGATCCACGTGCAAGTGCAAAGCATCCGGCGTGGCATTGTCGTGCTTGGCGAGTAAAGAACAAGCACAGCCCAACGATCATTTACTAACTCTCATCCTTGCGTCTACTTGCTGAAGTTGGTATATTACTCGATCTCGATCCGGCAGACATAGTTTAAGTTTGCCCACGTTTTGAGATCCCATACGACTGCAAAAGTGATCGGTTATATATTCACATGTGCAAGTGCGGAGCATGCAAAGTTCTTTATCCAGCCTAAGTTTGATTAGTCTCGGAAGCGGAGGATCATATCCAGCCTGACTGCAATCTTTGCGGTGATACTCCGACAGCCAAACCAGAGGCGCCGCTGGACTGGAGCTCCAAATCCAGATCCCCCCCTCGAGCCCTGCCGTTTGTTGGAGCCTTTTACCTGTGTGCCATTAAGAAAGTTGCACCAGACCCTTATGCCACTTGAAAGTTTGAATGCACCTGTGTGCCATCGTCCATCTGTATTTTTCCCTCCATGTCATTCCGTCCGTTTTCATGGTTAACGGTGTCAACCATGTGAGTGAAAGGATCACCTTGCCCTCCAGTGGGGGCCATTCTCTCCTCTTTCTCTTCCCTTCTCTCTCTTTCTCTTTCTTCTCTCCATCTCGGGAGCGTGCGGGGGGGGGGGCTGAGCTCCGCCGCAGCCCACCATGGGCAGCGCTGGCAGCTCGCCCCAAGCCCCATGGCCGGGCGCTGGCCGAGCTCCGCCGCGGCACCCATGGCCGGCTCATGCAAGCTCCGCGGGCGGCCCCCATGGGCAGCGTGTGGGAGCTCCGCCCCGCGGCCGCCGAGGCTGGCATCGCGAAGAAACTCCGCGGCCCCCATGACCGGGCGCGCCCGAAGCCCGCGGCGGCCCCATGGGCAGCGCGCTGGAGCCTGCCGCCGCGTCGCCATGGGCGGCCAAGATGAGCTCCGCCGCAGCCCACCACGGGCAGCGCCGCGGTGAGCGCCGCCAGCGGCCGCCATGGCTGCCAGGCGTCGAAGCCCGCGCGGCCCCCCATGGCTCGGCTATAGAGCTGCGCCGCTGCCGCCATGGCCGGGCGCGCCTCGAAGTCCATGGCACCCATGGGCGGCGCGCGCAGCCCGCCGCGCTTGGCCGCCTTGGCCGACTCGCGAAGGAAATTCGCCGCCGCGAAAGCAAAGCGCTATCGCCCGCCGCGGCACGAAAGCGGGGTCGTCGCCCCCTCCCCCCTCTTCTCAAGGAGGAAGACGTTGAAGTCACTGACAACTGGACCCACCCGGGCGGAGAGTGAAAGAAGAAGAGGATGAGGCTATGAGAGGGGGGGTATTTTAGACGTTTTCACCGACCGTCCACGTGTCATGGCTAGCTGTAACGTCCCGCCTCCTCGAGGTCGGGCCCGCTTACATCCGATAGCTTTAATAGGACCAATACTGCCCTCACGCACCAACACCCGCTTTTTTCTCAAGCGCACTTTGTCCTCACTCATGCGCACCCGAACGAATTCGGCCGGTCACCCATCCCGAAATTACCCAAGCCAAACACGCTTAACCCCGGAGTTCTTTCGAGATGAGCTTCCGAAAAAGAAGTTGCAACTTATTGGTATGAGTATCATATTAATCCTATTAAGCCCCTGGACTGGGTGTTACATCCTCACCCCCTTTAAGTGATCGACGTCCCCGCCGATCACCCCCTGCGCCGTGAACCTCCTCCCTTGGCCACGTCCGTGTGTCCAGTGCCAAGCATGTGCCATGCCAGGTGACCACGACGGATCCACACCACCATGCGCACCATGCTCGCAAGAATCGCGACACACGCGCCTCGTAAAACCGCGAGAGTCGGCTCGATACCATTTGTAACGCCCCGCCTCCTCGAGGTCGGGCCCGCTATATCCGATAGCTTTAATAGGACCACACGCCTCACAGACCAACACCCAGCTTTTTTCTCACGCACTTTGTCCTCACTCATGCGCACCCGAACGGAAATTCTCGGTCGGTCACCCATCCCGAAATTACTCCAAGCCAAACACGCTTAACCCCGGAGTTCTTTTCGAGATGAGCTTCCCGAAAAGAAGTTGCAACTTATTGGTATGAGTATCATATTAATCCTATTAAGCCCTGGACTGGGGTGTTACACTAGCAAACGGCACCAACTGGACGGAATGGCATGGAGGGAAAAATAAAGATGGACGATGGTACATAGGTGTGCTGAAACTTGACATGAGGGTCTGGTGCAACTTTCTTAATGGCACACAGGTAAAAGGCTCCGTTTGTTGTTGGTTGGCCAAGGATAGAAATCATGTATACATGCGCTCGCGCGCGCGCAACCTCATCGGGCCGCGATTCTCCGCGCCGGCTTTGCGCCCTTTTGCTTCGAGATGATCACATCGCTTTCACGTGCGCCACGAGAGCGGCGCGGGACATTGGTCGCCTGCACGATCCAAGAAACGACTTGCCGTCCTTGCCGAGCCGAGTCACGGCAGGAGAGTCAGGACTGCAGATAGAACACAGCCGCGCTAGCGCTGCCCACCAGACACCGCGTCCAAAAGACGGACGAGGCGGGCAGCTTTAAATACGCGACGCGACAGGCGTTCAGAGTCACATCGGGAGCGAGCGGCGCCTTGAGGAGGGTGACTGGGCCGGGCGCAGAGCCAGCGGCAGGGAGGCAGGCCGGGAAGGGAAGCAAGGACGTGCACCACCCTGGGCGCGCCCGGCATGGCCACGGCGAGAGCCATTGCCGCAGCGGCGACGGCGCTGGCGGCCGTGCTGGTGGCGCTCCTCGCGCCGGCGGTGCGCGGGGTCGATCGCAGCGACTTCCCGCCGGGGTTCCTCTTCGGCGTCGCGACGTCGGCTTACCAGGTGGGTTGCTATTGCTAACTTGCTATTGGTCCTTCCGCGGCGGGCACGCCTGTCGACTGTCCTCTTGACAACAAGCTTTCTTTCGCGGCCGGCCGCTGCCAGATTGAAGGCGCGTACTTGGAGGACGGCAAGGGCCTCAGCAATTGGGATGTCTTCACCCACACGCACAGTGAGTCATTAATTTCTTCGTAAACACCTGCTCGATTGCTCTCTTCCTCATCTGCAAAATATCTAAATATATATATATCTTTTTTTGCGAAAAAATATCTAAATATATCTTGTAGATAGAGTTATCTTATATTTCCAAACCCCGCTATAAGTTCTCCATCCATATCATTTCTCGCTATCTTTGAAAACGAAAAAATAAAGGGAAAAAGAACACTCACGGAACAAATGCTAGTGGTAAGCAAGATTCGTCGTCCTTGTATTATATTATACAATCATATAATTGTCTGGATGATCTTACTACACACCCCTTGCTGAATGGCACTTTTCATCAACGGCGCGCGTTTTCAAATTCTGTACTCTACTGACAGCATCGCGCGTAGAAAATTCCTTTTCATATATCATCATTGGAGAAATTTTACAATGGTTGGAAAAAATATCAGCCATCCATAAGACAAGATCGGATGGTATAAAAATAGGAGGTACTTATGTGAAGGTACTCATAAGTACCAAATCAGTGAAGACAGATACTAAAATAGGTGGGACCAAGTACCAAAATAGATGGACTAATTCCATATTTTAAAATTTATTTTATTTTCAATAAGGATAATTAGGTAATTTCAGTACAGTCATTGAAGGGTATAACTGAAAACTCGGGTCCATTATTTCTTCTCAATCTAAAATGTGCTCACTCAGACGTGTCAGAAGCTCTCCTTGCTTCTCCTCATTGGGAGCACCCAGACCGTGGCCGCCGCTGCCGCCGCCGTCACGGCTCGCGTCCATCCCTCCGTCCGCAGCCGTGGGGAACTTGAGGTCCTGGAGAGCAAAGCCTGCTTGAGCGGACTGGCCTTGGCGTTCGCCACCACCTCCAGCATCACCCAGCGGAGCAGTCGGAGCTCGCTCGCTTCCTCCTCCCCGATGCCGGCGCCCATGCTCACCTTAGTTTTCGTCAAGGATGGCTCTTCTCCTCTGTGGCAGAGTTTCAGCCATATAGTAGTACTCTGTATACTTGAGTTCAGATTCCTGGGGTCGTCCCATGATCAAACAAGATTGTGTATGCATTGTACTGAAGTTTCGGAAACATTTTCACAGCAGCAAAGCAATGCTAACACCACAATAGCTGCGTCCTCGTTACAACATTGTAAAATTAGATCGTCCCGTAAATCACTGAATCCAAGATTGTGTATGCATTGTACTGAAGTTTCGTAAACATTTTCACGACTAGTCCTTGCTGAAAGATCAACCAGATGTCTTTTGACCTTTTCATGTTTCCCTGAAAACAACTGAATGTTCAGCCTGTTGTGTTTGCTGTTGGAATCAGGCGCCCACAAGCAGAGCGCCATGAATGGGGCCCAATGGCACGAGCACCTTGCTGTTGCGGTGAAGACACCTGTCAGGCCGCCGTGAGCCCGTGAGCCAAGATGACGAGAGGCCGACCTACGTTACTCGTAGGTGTTGCAGCTGCGGGCCTGTGGCACCCTGAATCCCTATACACAATGCCTGATCCTCTGAATCCATTACTCGAGGGAGGAGCGCCTAGCAGCGGCGCCCTGAGCTCTTCAGTGCGGATCGAGAGAGGAGCGCCTAACAGCGGCGGCGGTGGCGATGACATGCTATCGGGAGTTCGGGGTGCGGCTGTGTCCGACGGAGCCAAGCAGGAGGCGTCCGTGGCTGTGGCTAATCCCCAATCCGAAAAAAAGGACGTGAGAGGCCAAGTTACTAAAATACCCTCTATAATAATCTTCCTCAATTAATTATCAAAGAAAATGAAAATGAAAGTACCTAGAGGTGCTGTAGTACTTTTCCAACCATTGTAAAACAGCTCATCATCATTGATAGGCATCCATTTCCATGCCACCGATATCAGATTCGGGCAAAAAAAACATCAACTCATCAGTTCTAAACAAAAATTATCGCTATCAGGTTCATACTAGTCAAACTTTTTAAATATTGTTTAGATTTTTAAAAAATAAAAATAACACTCCTTGTGGGACGGATAGAGCAAGGTACTCGTATTTTTCTCCACTGATATCCCACTAGGCACTAGCTAGAACTACCACTCGTCCGCTCCCTCTGGATTTCGTGTTGTCCGCAGCAAATCGCTTCGTTGCTTGCTTCCTCCACACATTGCTGATGCGTTGCCGCTAACGCCATGCAACTGCTCTTATCCCTTAATTATTGGTCATTATTCGTACGCACCCTGATGTTGTTCCTCCGTGGGTAAGCTTGTATTGTGTCGTGTTCGACCACGAGCTGCATGGTACAAAAATACAATCAGGGCCTATTTGGAGTGGAGAAAAAAAAAATAGTTAACACGCTTTCCAAGAAAAATAAAATGTTTTCTGAAAAATTTCCATAAAATTCATGCCTTTCAAAGAGATTGTAATCCATATAAGGCCCTGCTACTCTTCTTCCGCAGCTGGAGGGATCATGGACGGACGCAACGGGGACGTAGCTGATGACCACTACCATCGCTACATGGTAAGTCAAGATCACAGAAACTGCAGTCTATAGCTGACTGCTGACGTGTCGACCATGTCGTGCATGCCTATGCGATGGCGACTGACGCTTTGCCATGTTTGTGAATCGTGAGCAGGGAGATGTGGAGATCATGCAGTCGTTGGGCGTCAACACCTATAGATTCTCCATCTCATGGGCGAGGATTCTACCAAGTATATAGCCAAGATCAAGTTGCTCAGAAATTAGCAACCTGTTGTTGTCTTGCCAATTCGTCGCTCGATTGGTTGCTTATCTGAAATGTGGACAACACACTAACTACTAGTATATTTATTACTCCATAGGAGGCCGGCTTGGCGGCGTCAACGCAGATGGGATAGCCTTTTACAACCGTCTAATTGATGCGCTCCTGCAGAAAGGTGCGTGCTGTCCATGTCATCCTCCCGGCCCAATCCCCCTGTCCAGGCACATTTAGCAGGTTTAGTTTCTGTTTCTATCTATTGTAATTAGGGAAACTTTTGTCTAAAATTTGTAACTAGGGATACAACCATTCGTCACAATAAACCATTTTGACATGCCGCACGAGCTGGAGGTCCAATACGTCGGCTGGCTGGGCGCTGAAATCCGGTAGGTACAATTCCTATCTTCTGCTGAGACTCAGCAGTTCAAGTCATGCATGCATGACGACCTGGTATGTGTGGTGATAAAAAAAAAATACTATGCAGGGAGGAGTACGCATACTATGCAGACGTGTGTTTCAGTGCGTTCGGCGACCGGGTGAGGTTCTGGACGACGTTCAACGAGCCCAACATGTTGACCAAGTTGGAGTACATGGTGGGCAAGCACCCTCCCAGCCACTGCTCGCCGCCGTTCGGCGGCTGCAACAGCGGCAACTCGCACAGGGAGCCCTACGCCGCGGCGCACAACATCATCATGTCACACGCCGCCGCCGTCCGCAACTACAAGGACAACTACCAGGTGACATGCATGGTGATCATGATTTGGTGGATCGGATCGATCTGCTGCTGGCTCAGCAGTGAGTGGTCATCGATATCGATCATCGGCAATGCTGACGCGTGCGTGCGTGCTCTGTGTCTCTTTGTCATTCTCAAGGCGAAGCAGGGCGGCTCCATCGGGATCGTGATCGCCATGAAATGGTATGAGCCGCTGACCAACACCACGGAGGACATTCTGGCGGCGCGACGCGCGCAATCTTTCGAGACTGAGTGGTATGTCATCAGTCTTCAAGAAAATCCATGTCATGTGCACAAGAAGCCAAGAACTGAATTTTGTCGTCGAGTGCACACATATATAATACATATAATTGCTTTGTTTTCTAGGTTTTTGGATCCGATATTCCGCGGCGATTACCCCGGAGCGATGCGAGAAATCTTACAATCAAACTTGCCAACCTTCACCGCCGAGGAGAAGCTGCTGCTGCTGCGATATAAGGCGGATTTTATCGGGCTAAATCATTACACGGCGATTTACGCAAAGGACTGCATTCATTCCCCTTGCGACCTTCAAACATACGAAGGGAATGCATTTGTCTTCGCTACCGGGGAAAGGGACGGAGTGAAAATCGGCAGAGATGTAAGAACTAGCACTTGTTTGCTTGGCATATATTATCCTTACTTGGTTCATTACTGTTCATATACAGTGAAATTTACGGCGCGCCTCTGCTGACTTGTATTGTGAACCTCTCGCAGACGGCGCTGCCAGGTTTCTACGATGTCCCGGAGGCCATAGAGCAGGCTATCATGTATGTCAATGGGAGGTACAAGGACACGCCGGTGTATATTACTGAGAACGGTGAGCTACAATAAAACTTTGGCCTTGTTCACTTCCCTTGCAAGTTGTAAGTTTTTCCACTCTTTCTCCATCACATCAATTTTTACCCACATATATGGAGCATTAAATGTTAGTGAAAAAAATAACTAATTATACAGTTTTGTTGTAAATCACGAGACGAATCTTTTGAGCCTAGTTGGGCCACGATTGGACAATATTTGCCAAATACAAACGAAATGCTACAGTTGCAACTTTCTCTAACATTTACGAACTGAACAAGGCCTTTGCTAGGGCATATCTAGGGATTTATTGGTCCATACTAGAGTCATGCATTTCTTTCTTTCCATGCATGGTCAATGGTCATATATTCTGAGATGTGTAGTTGCTTTCAGGTTTCTCCCAATGGAGTAACGTCGGCAAGGAAGAGTTGATGGACGATGTGGGAAGAAAGAACTACCTACAGGGCTACATCACATTTCTATCCAAAACAGTCAGGTGACATGAAGCTTACCAACAATCTCGAAGAATTTATTCTTTTCCATGGGTTCCGTTCGCACTGCGTAGAACTGGAACTCAAGATAAGCTAGCTACTAACCAGCGGTAGAGAATGAAATGGCGATTTTTTTCTCTGACGAAATTTTAACCTGTCAACTGTCGTTGCTGAATACATACATACAGGAACGGAGCAAACGTGCGGGGCTACTTCGTTTGGACACTCCTAGACAACTTTGAGTGGACGTTCGGTTACAGCATGAGATACGGTTTGTACCACGTCGACTTCGACACCCAAGAGAGGACGCCCCGGATGTCTGCAAGGTGGTACCAGGGCTTCCTCACAGGCGGCGGCGACACCAGCCAGCTGAGCGACAAAGCGCAGGCATGGAGAGGAGACTCATAATGAGTGTGGTGTTCTGGTGTGTGTGTGTATATAGATAATGGGCGTCATCATTAGGAAGGGTATTGGATCTCATGATGTAACTGCTGCTGCTCAATGGCTTTCCGATTTGACCTGGATGCTCTCGGCCTGAGACGATCTGATGCCTGATCATAGGTGTCGTAGTTGTCAGACGGACGCATATGTTCCATCGCATTGCTATTGGTCATTGGCATTGACGAGGTTTTAGGCTGGTCAGGTATATGCTTCGCCCAGATCAGATGGGCCGAGTGGGGCTCGCCTTACTCAGTTCTTTCTTTTGTATAAGGCTGGGCCAACCTATAGCGTACCAGCAGCCCAGAAGATTTTCTCAAAAAAAAAAAAAGCAGCCCAGAAGAGAAACCGGAAGTTATGACACGATGAACCTGGAACTGGAAGAGGTCATGACTCATGACCATGAAAAGCGAACTTTGGAGGGGTGAAGGAGTATCTGACGTACTGTAGATGGAGAGGTCACGACTCAGGACAAAGCGCAGACCGTCCGTGCCGATCGAAGAGGGCCTCGAGACCACACCGTACGTGCGCGCGCGTTCGTGGATCAAAACAAACAGAGGCACGTGAACATGCACGGTCACAAACGTGCTCTGTTTGCCTCCATGCTCGCTGTGCTCGGCGGCGACTGCGAGACGTCGCGTGGACAGTAACAGCTGAGCTATACCCCATCCGCGCGCCTCCGTCAAAAGTCAAAACATCTCTCAGTCTCAGGTCCTCTGGCTACTGGCTAGAGACGTCGGGGCGGAGAGGCAGGACCGCGTACTCGTAGGCCTAGGCAGGCACGTCCCGCGCGGCGCGGACCTGCGGTTTTCACGTCAGGCCTGCCGGCGCCCTGCGGGTCAGTGAATGAATCCGTCACTCCGTCAGCAGTCAGCGTCGTATCGGATCCGCTTGCGAAGGTAACAACCTCGCCGAGATTTCAGTGGCGGCCGCCGCGCGCTTTCAGCACCGCGACGCTGGTGCAAATAACGCAGTCCAGCCTGATCGAGTGAGGTTTTTCATCTCTTGACTCTGGTGGGAGCCTGGGGTGAGCGATCGTCGCGTCAGCAGCTGGGAAACGCGAGTTCTTGCCCGCAGAACCGACTCTATGCATGGAGACCGGCAGTACGTTAGTGTGCCTGTGGTAATTTGTTGAAGGGGGAGAGAGAATCTGTGCCGTACGTATGTATATACCCCTCGATCGAATAAAAAAGACGACGATGGGCCAGGAGACAGAGAGGCACACCAATTGCTAATTTCAATCCGGCCGTTCCCAACCAGCAGTAGACATCTTGATGACGCAGAAAAAAGAGAAAACGCTTATGGGCTGTGGCATGCATATACCATCAGTAATCCTGGCGTCCAGACGTCCGGATACAGGCATGCATCTGGATGCCCTCCTCCCCCGCGTCGCACTCCGGCGCTCTCGCCCCCGCCGCCAGCCACCGCCCCGCTGCCGGCACCAGGGTTCGTCGGAGCTACGACAAGTTAGGGCCGACATCGGGCGCTCGGACGTCCGTGACGTAGGCGTGCGTCCCCGACCCCTCCTCCCCGCGATGCACTATCTGCGCCTTTCGCCCCCGCCCGCCCGCCCCCCACCGCCCGACGCCAGGGTTTGCCGGAGTTCCGACGAGTTAGGGCCGACATCGGGCGCCGGGACGTCCGGACGTCCTCCCTCCCTGCGACGCACTCTGGCGCCCTCGCCCTCGCCCGCCAGCCACCGCCCCCACCGCCCGGCACCCGGGTTCGCCGGAGCTCCACGACGAGCTAGGGTCGCGGCTCCGGCGAACCTTGGCGCCCGGCGGCGTGGCCTTCCCCCCCCCGCCACCTCCCCGCCATCTTCTCCCGCTCCGGCGACTAGCTCCGACGAGCTCCCCGCCCTAGACCTGGCCCGCCGGCATCCCCCACCGCCGGTGCTCCTAAACCGCCCTCCTGCATCCCCACACTTTTTGTCTTCCCTTCCTCCCCGGCCGGCCGGCCATTTCTACACACCCCAGGAGTTGGAGAAGAAGGGGGTGGAGCTCGCCGGCAGGGGTGGCTGCTGCCATGGCGCGGTGGGGCGCGAGGGAGGAGCTTCGAGCTCGGGACACGGGCGTGGGGAGGAGGAGCGCGTCGTCGTGGCCTGGGAGGGAAGGGAGCAGCCAGCGCGCGGGCGAGCGGGCGGACGGGAGTGGGGCGCGGGGACGCGTGTCCAGCGGTGGGGGGGGGTGGGTAGGGGCCGGACGTCTTAGTAGGATGGTTACCGATATACTATTACGAGAAACAGGTAGTAGTGTGCGGCGAGGTCTCTAGAACGCGACAAGTCAAAGCGTCTCGTCTGAATTAATTAGTTTCCTCGTAATTACTCTCGACCCAAATTATTAAATCTAGAGGTCATCTACATACAGTTGGGGCCTTTTTTGTTTTTGGCGACTTACATACGGTTGGTCGGCGTCTCCCGTGCTAGCTGCTTGTCGTATCGTATCGTATCGTATCGCGTTGTGTTGTGCGCGCGCTCCGTCGGCCGTCGCTGTTTTTCTTCTCTTCCACCTATAGCTAGCGCCACGTCCACACGTCCTACTGTGTTCTGCTCTCTGCGCCGCTTTGCCTCTTCCGCCACCCCGACCCCGTGCCGTGCGTGCATGCAGCATGAAGCAGCTTGCGGCCGGCCGCGCTCTCCGGCTTTACTACTGGGCCGCGCGCCTCTCCGGCTTTTCCATATGCACCCCAACAAGCTCAGCTGCAACGCTCTCTTGCTCTCTCCTTGCAGGCTTGCAGCAGCCCCACGCCGGCCGTCAGTCTGAGACAACCACGCCACAATCCACGACCACCTACCTCATCAGCCTATATATACCCAACACCAAAAGGCGGATCGAAACTGGCGCGGCGAAGAGGAGATGGCATGAAAAAAAGCCGGGCCAGGCCCTCTATCGCTTGCTTCTCCTGTCCAGCAACAAACCCTTTATGTGTCGTGTCGTCGTCGTAATTAACAAAGCCAAGTAAACTAGACTGACCTCGCTAATAGTGTGCGCACGCACGGGGCACGGGGCACGGACGGCGCGCGGCATCATGGCGGCGGGCAGGACCAGGGCAAGGCGGCGGCTCTTGCTCGCCGGCGCTTGGGTCCTGATGTGGCTGCTGCTGCTGCTCCATCGGGCCACGGCGGCGGTGCGCAGGAGCGACTTCCCGAGTCTTTCCTCTTCGGCACGGCCACCTCCGCGTACCAGGTGATCGACGCCGCTCTCATCTCTCTCTCTCTCTCTCGGCGGCGCTTGGTTGGCTTAGCTCCGATCCGATCCTGCGGTGAAGGTAAAACATAGGAAGCATCGCATTCGCCTTGCCTTGTTTTTCTCTGGCTCATCGCTTCAGTTATTTCAGATGAGAGATAAGTGGAGAACATAGGAAGCATCACGTTCGTGTCGTTCTCTGTCTTCTTGCTCATCCCTGTCTCTGATAAAATAACAACGCGGAAAATATAACACCTTACACTGGGCCCTCTCTTGGGCTCCACCTTATTATAATAGGCCCACGTACGTACACGGGTTATTATCCGAAGATGTTTTGGTGCTTATGGCCTTTCGATAATGGAATATAAAATCATCAGGTTTCAAACCCCTCTTTCATCTGTCCGCACTAATATAAAATCAGGCTTCAGACCCTCTTTGATAATGCACGGCTTGCCTTCGCCTCACTCAGCGCAGCAATAGAGCCTAACTTTTTATCAAACGCCACCTCATTCCTTGGTATACGTATTTTTTTATATGAAATCCTTGTTATCCATATTGCTCTCGGTTTGCATGATGAATTGCTACTCTTGTAATGATTATTATCTAAGATGAATATTATGAATGAAAGTGATGGAGAATATAAAGCAAAAAAAAAAAAAATGTCAACAGTACGTTCAGTAAACCATCCATGCTGATCGATGTAATATTCTTTTCACTTCTAGATCGAAGGTGCATACCTCGAGGGCAACAAAAGCTTAAGCAACTGGGATGTCTTCAGTCATATGCCAGGTAAATCATCAACTACTCATTTTTATAGTGGGACTGTGCAGTGAGAGAAGAACTACATACTGCCACTCTGTTTAGCTGAAACCAACCGTTTTTTCACAATGTTAACTGAATTAATTCCACATACATGTGACGCAGTGGTAGTAATGAGTTTCAGGAAGAATCCAAGATGGAAGCACCGGAGATATCGCGGATGATCACTATCATCGTTACGAGGTGCAATGTTATAAATACAATATCATAGACTTTTTTTTTGAATAAACCTGAAATGCCCTAATCTTGCTTCATTCATATCACAGGAGGACATTGAGCTCATGCACTCTCTCGGAACGAACGCCTACAGATTCTCGATATCATGGGCCAGAATTCTTCCAAGTGAGTTAGTTCTACGCTTAAAAGCTTCATCATTTCTCAGTCGATGAATCCTTGCAAGATCGATCTTCTTCTTAGCCCATATAAATGTTCCATTTGGAGGGTAGAAGGAAGATTCGGCAAAGTCAACCCAGCAGGCATTGCGTTCTACAACAAGCTCATCGATTCGCTCCTGCTCAAAGGTATCGCCCGGCCATAACCACTTGAATTTTTTGTCACCTTGGATTACATCTCTTCCGAACTATTTCTTCAATAATACGTACTTAAGGACGAGAGGTCTGAATCCCAGTACGTTTGTTTTTGCTGTGCAGGAATAGAGCCATTCGTGACGCTGAACCACTACGACATCCCGCAAGAGCTGGAGGACAGGTACGGGGCGTGGCTCAGCGCCGAGGTGCGGGACGACTTCGCCCACCTGGTGGACGTGTGCTTCGCGGCGTTCGGCGACCGCGTCAAGTACTGGTCCACCTTCAACGAGCCCAACCTCGCGGTGGTCTACGGCTACATGCTCGGCACCTACCCACCCGGGCGCTGCACGCCGCCGTTCGGCTCCTGCGCCCGGGGGAACTCCGACATCGAGCCCTACGTCGCCACGCACAACATCGTCCTCGCCCACGCCACCGCCGTCGAGATCTACAAGAGGAAGTACCAGGTGCTGCTGATCCTACAAGCCCTACTACCGCTGAACTCGATGACCTTGTTCTTATATGACAGACATGACAACGCGTTTTCGATTGGTTCTTCGGTCGTTCATTCCCTGTCTTAATTGATTGAAACCTGCAGAGCAAGCAGAAGGGTTTGATCGGCATTGTGGTGTCTGCCCTCTGGTTTGTGCCGCTGACGGACACACCAGTGGACCGGCTGGCGACTGAACGAGCACTAGCCTTCTACGTTCCATGGTAAGGGATCTCGCGAGCGCGGCATAGTCCAGAGATCACCCACGCATATGCACTGCAAACGGCCTGCAAAACCTGATATATCTGCAGGTTTCTCGATCCAATCATCTACGGCGACTACCCTCCGGAGATGCGACAGCTCCTGGGCTCCAAGCTGCCGACCTTCTCGCCGGAGGAGAGGAGGAAGCTGTTGGGTTACAAGCTGGACTTCATCGGGCTCAACCACTACACGACGCTGTATGTCAAGGACTGCATGTTTTCGTCAGGTTGCCCGACGGGGCAGGCGATCCAGCATGCGCTGGCGGCCTACACCGGAGAAAGAGATGGAATTCCAATCGGTCCTCCGGTAAGTTCTTTCCAAGAATTACAACTCCAAGAATTGCAACTCCAATAATTAAAAAGTTATTGCTAATTTATGTTCCCAATATTTGACTCAAACCTTACTCAAAACATCAACTAATATGAGTATGGAGTAGTATGTGCTTGGTAATAAATGCTTACTTGAATGAAGGCGTGGTGCTGACTGGCTCTGAATGCCTCCTGCATTCTGTGCAGACAATGATGTCATATTTCTACGTTGTTCCTGATGGGATAGAGAAGATGGTCACCTACATCATGAAGAGATACAACAATCTTCCCATGTTCATAACTGAAAATGGTGCATACACTAATTCAGCTTGCAGCACCGTTCATGTTCCCCGCTTACCTGACGTAAACCTACTCAAATTTTTTTTCTTCAGGTTATCCACAAGGTGGAGATGATTACACCCATGTTGAAGATTTGCTTGACGACCAGACCAGGATAGAGTACCACGAAGGTTACCTCACAAAACTTGCAAAAGTTATCAGGTCGGTTACATTTGATTTAATTTTTTCACAGATTAATTACATGTAAGCGTGGGCGAACTGTTCCCCAGATAATAACATGTTGAGTGAACTTGCTAGGGACGGCGCCGATGTTCGTGGCTACTTCATCTGGTCTCTCATGGATAACTTTGAGTGGCTAAATGGATACAACCTGCGCTTTGGACTTCACTACGTTGATTACCAAACACAGGAAAGAAAGCCCAAGTCATCCGCGCTGTGGTACAAACGGTTCCTCCAAAGTTTACTTGAAGCTCAATAGTGGGAGCCTTGTTTAAATATGAACGTGCTGCTTCTTCAATTCAGAAAATGAAGAGCGTGATCTTTGTATGTATTTATTATTGTTAATCCTTAGTAAAGGGCCATCATAGTCATCATCTCCCATCCCAAGAACAAAAGCCTAGTATCTTAGTTTGTCTTAGCTGGACCACATCACCAAAAACCTAGGTAGATGAGAGAGAAATTACAAGAGACAAAAAACTTGGTGTAACATGCAAAGTGTTTATTCTCAGGCCAGTCTCAATGGGTTTCATGAGGAGTGTCATGCACATTTATTAGGGTGCCACATCAACAAATCTAATCCTTTTGCATTAAACTGAGAGGAGAGAGAAGAGATTAGTTTCATCCCCACGACACTTGTTCGGCACCGTTTCCAAAAACGTGAAACGTGATTGAAACGCCACTAAGAACACAAACGTGTTTCAAGGGACGGACGCCGCCGCCGCTGGCGAGGCCCGCGGGCGCGCCCATCCGCCATTGGCGAGCTCCTGCGCGCGCCCCTTTGCCGCCGGCGTGCGTGCGACGCCGCTGTGGCCCCTGCGGCGAAGCTCCTCCGGGCGAAGCCAAGACACCTGCTCCGCCTCGCGAACGCTGGCTCCACGGCGCACCCCCGCCCGGCGGCCCCGCGCCGTCGCCACCCTGCCGCCCAGCCGCGGCGTGGAAGCGCCCAGCCCGGGCAGGTTCCGCCGAGCCGCGTGGCGTGGTTCCGCGAGCCACATGCGTGGGCTCCGCGAAGTGCCGCCCGGCCCGCCCGCCATGAAGCACGAAGCTGCCGCGGGCTCTGCCCGCGGCGTGGGTTCCGCAGGCGCGGCGGCCTCCCGCCCGGGGGAGTTTAGGGCCGGCGACCACGAAGCTCGCGTCGGGCGCGCCTTCCACTTCCTGCTGCCGGGCGCCGCCGCGGACGCGACCTCCGCCGTTCCGCCGCACGCGGGCGCCTCCGGCGGCGCCCTCCACCGTTTCGCTCGGGCATTGCCGCTAACGCGGACAGCAACCGCCGCTGGGCGACCTCCGTCGTTCAGCAGTGGGCGCCGCCTCGAGCCGCGGACACCAGCCACCGTGGCACGCGCCGGCCGCGACCTCCACCGTTCTGTGTTGGGCGCCGCCGCAGACGCGAAAGCACCGGCTGCCGCGACTTCGTCGTTCTCGCCGCCATGGACTTGCTCTCCGTCAGCTCCGTCGCAGGCACGAGCTCCTTCACTTGTGGCTCCGGTGAGGAAAAGAAAGATTGTGGGACCCAATGGCCTATGAGTGTGTGCAATGAAACTGTGCATTGAGAGAAAGAGCTATTTCATATGAAAGTTTCACATCTTGAAAACTGGGAGATGGAACGTAGCATTGAGACTGTCCTCATGTGCAGCAAGTGTCAAGCATGCAGAACTTAATCCATGTGCAGAGAGCAAAAGGGGAGCCCAATCCAAGTTAATTAGTCTGGGAAAATCAAGCAGCCGTACGTGCAATCAATCTCCTGTAATCTTTGCCATGATACTCCGACAGCTAAACCAGAGGCACCGCTGGACTGGAGCTCCGAATCCAGATCCCCCCCACTCTTTCTCATGCATGCAACGGAGAGGGAGCAGCAGGATGACTGGCCCGCCCCAACCACGTGACGTGAACCGGCGCCGCGGAGAACCAGCGCGTGCTTGTGCTTTCCCTCCCATCCAAAACGATCGGGTGCTTTCTTCGACAGCGCCACGTACGGCCCACGAGCGCTGCTGCCGTTTGCTGGTTGGTTGCTGCCGAATGGCGACGGCGCTCCTCGGCCGGTCCAGTCCGTCGAGGTCGAGCGGCGAGCATTTTTTGGCCTGTGCGTGCGTGCAATCCCAATCCGGCGGAACTGACTTTGGCGATCGATGGCAATCCGGCGGAACCCCTGCGCGCCACACACGTCGCGCGCGGCCTCATCCGACCGCGCCCGGGGCATCGGAACCTGGACTGAAGGCGATTGGACGAGGCGAACTCCGGGGTTGGTGGCGTGACACCGTGACAGACTGACATTGAAAACCCTGCCCAGTTTACCTAACCCCCCAGACGTCGCGCATCACCCGTGCCGTGTTTGCCTGAACATGTCCAAGCTACTACTAGTCTTCTGGTAGAGTGGTAGTGGTAGTGGCCGGCCAGTAGTCCTGCCGCCCGTGGTGGCGAGCGGCCTTCGTTGGTTGCTTGCGCGAACAAAGCACTCACTCCATCAGTCAGTCACAGACTCACAGACACAGGAGGTTCGTGCTGGCCGGCAACGCAAGCCGCGACCGCGAGCTCCTCAAATCGTCAAGGCGTGCTCTGTGATTCCGTGTACGCCACCGGGGGTCAAGGATAGACATAGACTTTCTGTCCGTGCGCTCGCGCGAGCAAGCCGCATCCTCGGGCGGGCCGCGATTCTCCGCGCCGTCTTTGCGCCCAATTGCTTCGAGATGGCAATGGCGTTGCTTTCACGTGCGCCACGCGAGCGCAGCGGGGGCGCCACTGATCCGTTCGGCAAGGGAGCCGGCCGGCCGCGGGCGCGGGGCGCTTTCGCTGTCGCGGCCACCGGCCCGGCCAGCGAGAACCCGTCCGACCCTCACATAGTAGCCTGCACGATCCAAGAAACGACTTGCCGAGCCGAGTCACAGTGTCACTCACACACACGCAGGAGGGTCAGGACTTCACAACACAGCCGCGCTGGCTGGTGCTGCCCTCCCCATCTGCGTCTACTTCTACTAGTATCTCTTCTCCCCGCGTCCAAAAGATGGACGAGGCTTTAAATACGCGACGACGCGACAGCACTAGGCAGGAGGAGGCGTTCAGGGGAGGGTACTGGGGCGGGCGGGCGGCGGAGGGCCAGCGGCAGGGAAGGAAGGCCGGGAGCGAGGGGGGAAGCAAGGGCGCGCGCGACATGGCCACGGCGAGAGCCATTGCCGCAGCGGCGACGGCGCTGGCGGCCGCGCTGGTGGCGCTCCTCGCGCCGGCGGCGCGCGGGGTCGATCGCAGCGAGTTCCCGCCGGGGTTCCTCTTCGGCGCCGCCACGTCGGCTTACCAGGTGAGTCATATGCCACCATGAGGTGAGGCCCCCGGTGGGTTGCATCGATCTCTTTCGGTTTCGGTCCTGCACGCACGCCGCCGTTCCTTGAATTGATGAGGGCGGGCAAGCGGTGCCGCCTGCCGTCTAGCTATTTTTCACAAGTGTGTGTCACTGTCTATGGATTCTTCCGCCGCATCTTCTGCCAGATTGAAGGCGCGTACCTGGAGGACGGAAAGGGCCTCTGCAATTGGGATGTCTTCACCCACACGTACAGTGAGTCATTGATTTCTTCGTTCATGTCTGCTCGATTGCTCTCTTTTTCATCTGTATTTATATCCATATCTTTCTTATATTTTTCAAAGTTTATTATGTATAAATTATATCTGATCATCCATATCATCTCCCTGCCTACTAATACCATGTCAACCACTAACTTCCAATCTATTAATATATTGCAAGCTATTCACGTCATCTCTACTGAGTAAAACTACTATATTTTAATATATAAGAAATATGCAAATCATGCGTATATTATTATTGTTCACATAGCATGTGCATGATCATGAACACTTTGAAAATAACTGGAAATGGGAGCTTTCGTCCGTGCTCAGTGCCTGGGAAACGCCTATAACATCAGACCATGACTCCGTTACCATAACAGCTGATATTGAAAGCTTCATTTAGATCTCTGCTTCTCCTTTAAAAGACAAAAAAAAAAAAAAAAGGAACACCACCCACGAAACAAATGTTAGTGACAAGCAAGATTTGATCCGTGTATTATACTATTATATAATTTGTCTGGATGATCTCAATCCACGCCCCTGTCTGAATTAAGCATATTCTGTACTGCACATGACAGCGACGCGCACAGAAAACTAGTAGTACTTTTCATCTGCGCTGTTTGACATCCATTAAATATTAATATTTTAAAAATTAGTCATACTTTTAAAAAATAGTTAGATTTATTAAAAAGAAGACTAGCAACAAATATCTCTATAAATTTATTATAAAAAATACATACAACGATTAATCTAATATTTGTAATATACACCATAAATATTAATATTTTATTTATTATGAAAAACTCGATTCACAATGGCTTGACAACCACTGGTTATTTCAATTTAAGAAGAGATATTCTCACGCAAATTGAGAAAACCTTTAAACCTCTACTCCACCATTACACAGTGTACCACAGTTCTTTGAGATGAGTCAATTATACACCATGTGTTTTGGATATGGGACAGACAAAAGACGTGTGTTTTGGACATATGCCGGATGAGAAAGTTTTTTTTCTCCTCCAATCAAACGTGTCGTAAAGTTGAAAAATTATTTGATTAAAGTTAAAAAAATATTTAATTTTTCAAAAATAAGAACGACACTCTTTGTGGGTGAGATGGAAGGATGGAGTGTACTACTCGCTCCGAATTTCGTATTGTCCGCAGCAAATCGTTTCGTCGCTTCCTCCCGACGACATTGCTGACGCGATGACGCAACGCCACGCAACTGCTCTTATCCTTAATTATTGGTTATTTTTCGTACGCACCCATATGTTGCCTCGTGGGGTAAGCTTGTGCACAAGCTGGTGAGGGGCCTTTTTGGATTGGACAAAAAATAAACTGATTTCTAAGAAATTTTTATGAAATGCGTGCATTCTAAAGGGACCATAATAATCCATACAAGGCCCTGCTATTCTTCTTGTGCAGTTGGAGGGGTCATGGATGGACGCAACGGGGACGTAGCTGACGACCACTACCATCGCTACATGGCAAGTAACGATCACAAAAGTGTATCGCTGAAATTTGGGATCGTGTGATGCATGCGTGTAGTGTATATATGTGTGATGGTGATGGTGGCGCTGCCAAACTGTCTGTGAGCAGGATGATGTGGAGATCCTGCAATCGCTGGGCGTCAACGCCTACCGGTTCTCCATCTCATGGGCGAGGATTCTACCAAGTATGCCTGCCTGCCAAGATCATCTCTCGGATTGCTCCTAAATCAGCAAGCTTTGCCCGACTTTGATGTGGACAATGTACTGTATTACTGTAGGAGGCCGGCTTGGTGGCGTCAATGCAGGTGGGATAGCCTTCTACAACCGCCTGATTGATGCGCTCCTGCAGAAAGGTAGGCAGTCCTTGTCCTCCCGCAGCCCATAGACTTGTACCTGTATCTGTCCCAATCTACTCAAATACGTCTTTGACACAGGTGGATACGAGTGCAGCTAATTAAGCAAGCACTTAAACTTAGTTAGATCTCAACCAGAGCAAATTGACACGTTTGGTTTCTATATTTGTACTGATCAGGGATCCAGCCATTCGTGACTCTGAACCATTTCGACATGCCGCACGAGCTGGAGGCCCGATACGTTGGCTGGCTGGGCGCTGGGATCCGGTACAGTTCACTGATTGATCCATCATCTACTAGCTCTACTAGTTCATGGTGGCGACCTGCTGCAGGTAATATAACAAGTAGAGCACTTATTATTGCGCAGGGAGGAGTATGCATACTACGCGGACGTCTGCTTCGGTGCGTTCGGCGACCGGGTGCGGTTCTGGACGACGTTCAACGAGCCCAACCTGTTCACAAAGTTCGAGTACATGCTGGGCGCGTACCCTCCCAGCCACTGCTCGCCGCCCTTCGGCAGCTGCAACAGCGGCAACTCGCACAGGGAGCCGTACGTCGCCGCGCACAACATCATCATGTCCCACGCCGCCGCCGTCCGCAACTACAAGGACAACTACCAGGTGACATGCATGGCGATCATCATCCGGTGGATCGGATGGATCGGCAAGGCAACGCTGCTGACGCGTGTGTGCTCTGTCTCTTCTCAAGGCAATGCAGGGCGGCTCCATCGGGATCGTGATCGCCATGAAATGGTACGAGCCGCTGACCAATACCACGGAGGACATTCTGGCGGCGCGACGCGCGCAGTCTTTCGAGACCGAGTGGTAAGTCCTTCCTCGGCTGAGCCCTGCCTCCCCACAAGAAGAAATGCAACATGCTCGACTAGTTTGCAACTTCGCAATGAAGAACTATGTTGATGATGTTGAGTGCACCGCACTCGTATATTGTTTTGGTTTTTTTTTTCCAGGTTTTTGGATCCGATATTCCTCGGTGATTACCCCAGGGTGATGCGAGAGATCTTACAATCGAACCTACCAACCTTCACCGCCGAGGAGAAGAAGCTGCTGCTGCGATATAAGGTGGATTTTATCGGGCTGAATCATTATACAGCGATTTACGCAAAGGACTGCATCCATTCCCCGTGCAACCTTAAAACATACGAAGGCAACGCATTTGTCTTGGCTACCGGGGAAAGAGACGGCGTCAAAATCGGGAGAGACGTAAGAACGACTAGCACTTGGCTTCTTATTCTTCAAATACGATGAAATTTGCGGCTCGTCTCTGATCTGTAAACCTCGCATGCATGCAGACTGCGCTGGTAGGTTACTACGATGTCCCGGAGGCCATAGAGCCGACGATCATGTATGTCAATGGGAGGTACAAGGACACGCCGGTGTACATCACTGAGAACGGTGAGCTACAACTTTTTCTATAGGGACTAGGGATTTTTTGGTCCAGAACAGAGTCATCCTGACACTCCAAAGATGGATGAGTGACTTTCTGCGTTTAGTTCTTTCCATGCTTGCATATGCATGATCAATGGTAGCTGTTACTTTCACTCTTTTAGGTTTCTCACATTGGAGTAAGGCCAACAGGGAAGAGTCGATCAATGACGTGGCAAGAAAGAACTACCTGCAGGGCTACGTCACATATCTATCTAAAGCAGTCAGGTGTCATAAATCTTACCAACAACAACCTTGAAGAATTTAGTGTTTTTCTTTCACGGATAAGCCAGCTACCAACTAGAATCAGAAGAGACACAGAATCAGCTGGCGATTTTTTCTCTCACGAAGAAATTTCAATCTGTTGGCTGAATATATGCAGGAACGGAGCAAACGTGCAGGGCTACTTCGTGTGGACGCTCCTGGACAACTTCGAGTGGACGTTTGGGTACAGCGTGAGATTCGGCCTGTACCACGTCGACTTCGCTACCCAGGAGAGGACGCCCCGGTTGTCCGCCCGCTGGTACCAGGGCTTCCTCACAGGCGGCAATGACACGGACACCAGCAACAAGCTGCAGGTGACCCACGAAGCGCAGCAGGCACGGAGCGCAGACTCGTGATGCTTCCAGTTCCAGGCCGGCCGGTTTCCAGCGATCAAATTCGAATGCATTGATTGAAAGACAGTGCTCATGCATCTCCGTCGTCCCTCGCGATATTAGAATGCGTGTGGTGTCCTGGCAGGCCGGTGTGTATACTACTATATAGGAATCAGATATACTATGTAGGCATCGCTAGAGAAGGCACTACTGCAGTGCATAGTGGATTGTCATGCTGAATATTGCAGCTCAATGGGTTTCCAATGTTGTACATAGAGATGCTGGCAGGTTGATGCTCAGAATATCTGATTATCTGAATGTCTGTCTGTGTCTGATCATGGGTGTACGCAGTTTATGACGGACACACCCAACACCCAGTCCATTTCTGTTGGAAAAAAAAAATGGAAACGCATGTTCGCTGACGTCGTCATTACGATGGATCCAACGCATTGCCGTTGGGCGTTGGGGTTCATCAGTCACGAGTCATGACAGCGGCTAGCCAGGCTTCGGCTACCACTTGGCAACACAGAGCAAGAGCAACAATCCACAACCAAACCGTGCTAGTATATACTACTAGCAGCGTAGGAGTACGGCCACAAGAAGATGACAGGACACATGGCCGGCCCGGCGGCCCGGCCGACAGGGACTTGCCACCCGAAATGGTAAGGCCGGCCGGGTTGGGGGGCAGTCTTGTCTTGTGTGAGGTGGGGTCCCTTTTACACTGGGCCATAGCCCACACCCCACCCCACAGGATAGGCAAGTGCATGCGCGCGCACGAAAGAAAGCTGGAGACCTGCTTCAGAGAGAGGAGAACAGTAGCAGCGGCTTGGAGCGCCTAGCGGAGATGACGGCCATGGTGGTGTGGCTCATCACGCTCTTGCTCGCTCCCCAGCTCCTCCTGCCGTGCCCTTGCGCCTCGGCCCTCTACCGCGCCCAGTTCCCTGACGGCTTCCTCTTCGGGACCTCTACCTCCGCATACCAGGTATACATACCACCATGCGCATACGGCTGCTGCATCACCTGAGACTACGGTGACTACTGACTAGTAGCAATTGGGTGCGCCACCTGTTTTCTTTTTTCAATTATTATTAGGGGTATATATAGGAGTATCCTGTGACTAGCAATTGGATGCGCCTCGCCACCACGCCACCTTTTTTATAGATTTTTTAAAGGGAAACACCATAAAGGTGAGAGCCCCACATGAATGATTGACCATATAGATCCTGGATTAGCCGGTGATACAATAAAGGTGCAAGGCTCCCAGAATTATTAGGGGTACAGAAATTCACATCGGGACGGAAGATATGAATAAATCCATTAATACACAAACATATTGCAACAACATTCAGAGACCCCATCTATCTTCTTGTCTTAGGCGGCAGTTTCATTTCGTAAGCGACGACTTTCTCTGGATGCCATCAGCGGCCTTGTTTTTTTTTTTTTTCGAATACGCAAAAGGCTTGCGTATCTTTTTCATTAAGGGAAGAGTTTGTTTACACATCGCGCCACCGGCGCCCTAAGGAGGCTATGGATATTAGTACAGTGCGCGGGCTCCTTAGGAAGGTACATTAGTGACTACTCGCGGATGAGGCTACCTAGGTGCCTTGCGCCGGCTTGGATCCAGAGGTCCGCGACTTGCCGGATGACCATCAGCAGGTTGGCGATTGTGGACTCCTCGCTTCGGAAGCACCTTGCGTTTCGCTCTTTCCACAACTCCCAGGCGACCAGGGCGAAGAGTGTGTCAGCGCCCTTCCGCTTGTCCCCGTGCCATCTCGCTCGCCAGGCTTCCCACCATTCCAGGGTGTCTGGCCTTCCCACTTGGCTGGTGGTTGCGCCAATGGTTGCAAGGATGTTCCACCAGATTTGTTTGGAGAACGAGCATGATGCGATGATGTGGTTGATGGACTCCTCAGCCTGGTCGCATAGGAAGCACCGGTCCGGCGCGTCTAAACCATGGCGACGCCTTCTGTCCGCCGTCCAGTGTCTCGGCGGAGTGCGAGCCATAGGAACAGCTTCACGCGAAGAGGCGCCCACGTTTCCCAGATCCGATCACATCCCGGCATTGGGTATGAGGCGGAATGGAGCGCCCGATATGCTGTTCTTGAGGAGTAATTCCCGTCCGAGGACCAGCGCCACACCAACTTGTCGTCGTTGTCATTGAGTTGTACTAGCTGTGTGTAGTCCCACAACGCTAGGTAGTCCTGGATGGCTGTGGCTGTCATGCCTCCTGCGATCTGGTGGACCCACGTTCGGTTTAGGAGGCCAGCGGCCACCGTTGTACGGCGCTGATCCCTCGGTGAGGTGAGCTCCATGAGAGCCGGTGCCACTTCTTTGACTGCTTTTCCATCGATCCATCTGTCGGTCCAGAATTTGGCGGTGCGGCCGTTCCCTATGATGATGTACGTCGAGGCGTCGAAGAAGGCCTTCACCTCGCTATGGACGGCGATGGGCAGACCCGCCCAAGCTCTGCCGTCATCCATCGCCTGGAGCCACAGCCAGCGACACTGCAGCGCGATGTTCGTGAGGTGGAGGTCGGGGATGCCGAGGCCGCCGAGCTCCTTGGGGCGGCAGCAGATTGGCCATGCCACCATGCATTTTCCTCGCACCGATCCTTCCGAGCCACTCCAGAAGAATCGTCTGCAGATAGCGTTGATCTCTTTGCGAGCCCATGGCGGAAGCCCGTCTGCGATGATGCCGTAGATGGGGATTGCGTATAGGACCGACTTGATCCAGATGAGCCTTCCGCTCTTGGCCATCAGTGGTCCGTGGCATGGCTGTAGGCGTCGGGCCACGGCGTCGACGGTGGACTGAATTGCCGCCTTCGGTAGCTTCTTCGTGCTCAGCTGGAGGCCGAGGTATTTGATCGGGAATTCTGAGATGTCGCGGCCCAGGATGTGCTGGAGGACCGGCAACTGGTCTTGACCCCCGAAGATCGGCGTGATTGAGCATTTGGCGAGGTTGGTGTGCAGCCCTGATGCCTCCCTGAATATTCGTAGGATTTCCTTTGTGGCCACCCATCAGCGGCCTTGTTAAGTGAGGAGTGTGGTTGCAGAAGACCACATCATACCCTGTGTTTCCATATATCCCAATTATTGTTGAAAAGTGCTTCCCGGGGATATGGCATGGCTTTTGCGAGCTCCAAAGTTGGATGACCGGTGGATTTACATCTGATTCCGATTCTTTATAGAACTTGATTCTCTAAGAGAAGTTATTCTATGACTAAAATTAATTCTTTTTCATTCTTTAGCGTAAACTTTCGAAATTATAATAGGAAATCACTTCATAGAATCATAAGAAGTTACTTTTTCAGCTTGTAGCCTCTTAAGTTCATTCAAAAAATCACTTTGCAGAATCAGCAGAAAATCACTTCTCTCTGAAAACTATTTGGTAAAGCTCTTGCTAGGTTTAGTGAAAAATCAACTCTGGAAGTTGTGCCAAATAGGGCTGTTTGAGTGCATCCAAGGTGTGCCTTGAAGGATCAAGCTGTTAGGAAACGTGACATATCCTCCTTGTAACAATGCACACCAAATGTAACACGGCAAATGACCGTGGCGGCTGTGCATAGAAGATTGCATTCGGTTTGGGTTAGATAAGGGTTGTTAGCCTGGTTGTTTAGATTGATATCTCACCTAACCGAATGCCTTGTAAACCAAGTATGTAATTGGTATATATATATTAACACGTACACGTGATGAGCCAAGCTAGGCAGTCACGGTTGCCATAGTCTTTACATGGTAATCAGAGCACCTCTTCCATAAACGCATCTAGCATCAATGGCGTCGTCATCTTCCTCCTCCAACCACTCACCGTTTGGCCCTACCATCTCTGATAAACTCACGCGCGACAACTTCCTGCTGTGGAAGGCGCAGATCTTGCCTGGCATACGCGCGGTGCAGTGTGAAGGATACCTAGATGGATCCACACCTGTCCCGGAGAAGACTGTCGAGCTCGTCAAGGAGGAAGACAAGACCAAGTTCACCGCCATCAACCCCGAGTATGAGAAGTGGGTCAAGAATGATCAACTCCTGCTCGCGCACATCAACAACTCTCTTTCAAGGGAGATCCTTGCGCAGGTGGTGACGAAGACCACCGCGGCAGCCGTCTGGACTGCGCTCGGCAACATGTTTGGGGCACAGTCACAGGCGCGTGTGACCAATCTGCGCATGCAGCTTGCGAACTGCAAGAAGGGCAGTCAATCTGCAGCTGCCTACTACGCCAAGGTGAAGGCCATTGGTGATTAACTCGCCGCCGCCGGGAAGCCTGTTCGGGATGATGAACTTGTGACGTTCATCCTCGCCGGGCTTGACTTCGACTACAACCCGCTCGTGTCCTCCGTCTTGGGGCGCACAGAGCCGATCACCCTGAGTGATCTGTACGCTCAGATCCTGGCATACGACATGAGGCTTCAGATGCTCCAGGAGAACCACAACGCCGGCGGCAACTCGTCGGTGAACGCTGCTGCACGTGGTCGCGGGGGCTTCCGCGGTCGTGGCCGTGGCAACGGTGGTGGTCGTGGCCGTGGGAACGGCAACACCTCACCACCATCAAAGGCAGGAGGACAGGCGGCCTCCAAGCCGATCTGCCAGGTCTGCAAGAAGAAAGGCCATGAGGCCGACGTGTGCTGGCATCGATTCGAGGAGGACTACCAGCCCTACACCAAGACGGCGGGGTCTGCCTCGATGAACTACGGCGTGGACACGAACTGGTACGCCGACAGTGGAGCCACCGATCACATCACATCCGAGCTGGAGAAGCTCACCGTCAAGGACAGGTACAAGGGCTACGACCAAGTTCACACTGCAAGTGGATCAGGTACGCAGATTAGTAATATTGGCCATGCAAGTTTACATACCCCAAATAAAGTTCTTCATCTACAAAACGTTCTTCATGTCCCTAGTGCCAATAAAAATCTTGTATCTGTCCATCGTCTCACCTCTGATAACAATACCTATATTGAGTTTCATCCTCACTATTTTCTTATAAAGGATCGGGCCACGAAGAAAGTTCTCCATCGCGGCAAGTGTGAGGGTGGCCTTTATCCCTTGGGGTCACAAGAAGCAGGAGCACAGCACCACAAACAAGTCTGTCGTGTCGCTAGACCATCTGCATGGAGGTGGCATAGCCGTTTGGGTCATGCGTCTTTTCCTATTGTCGAGAGAGTCATTAGAAGTAATTTGCTTCCTTGTTCGTTTGATCATGATAGTGAGTCAGTGTGTGACTCTTGCCAAAGAGCAAAGAGTCGTCAATTTCCCTATTCTAGCTCGATGAATAAAAGTTGTGCTCCTCTTGACTTGATACATTCAGATGTGTGGGGACCCGCTCCTGTTTCTGCTGGCAATCATGCCTTTTATGTCTCCTTTATTGATGACTATAGTAGATACACGTGGATCTACATTCTTAAACATAAGTCTGAGGTCTTTCAGGTGTTTAAGAACTTTCAAAATCTTGTTGAGAGAAAATTTAATAAAAAGATTATACATGTTCAAACTGTTTGGGGAGGAGAGTATGAGAAGTTAAATTCCTTCTTCCAACAATTAGGCATCTCTCATAGAGTGTCTTGCCCTCACACGCATCAGCAAAATGGAAGAGCAGAAAGGAAACATCGGCATATAGTCGAAGTTGGCCTATCTCTTCTAGCTCAATCATCTATGCCACTCAAATTCTGGGATCAAGCCTTTCTCACTGCCACATACCTCATTAACATCCTTCCATCTAAAGTCCTAGACAACAGGACTCCTGTAGAGCTTCTGTTAAAAGAAAAACCCCATTACAACTCTCTTCGGGTGTTTGGGTGTGCTTGCTGGCCTAACATAAGACCCTACAACACTAGAAAGCTGGCTTTTAGGTCAACACAGTGCGTTTTCTTGGGCTATAGCTCGCTTCACAAGGGGTTCAAATGCCTAGAGCCAAATACGGGACGGATCTATATTTCTCGAGACGTGGTGTTTGATGAAAATGTCTTTCCTTTTTCCTCTTTGCATCCAAATGCTGGTGCTCGGTTGCGCCATGAGATCTCTCTTCTACCCGAAAATCTCACTCCACATAGCCCCGGGGATGTACCTTGTCATGTGCTCAATAATACTGACCCTGCTGTGCCAAGTAACTCTGTTGAAATTCAGGAACAAGATGAAGTACAGGAAGTGCATGAAGTTCCAGACGAAGAGGCCATGGATCCGGCGGCCGCAGCTGATCCCGGTGTGGATCCCGGGGAGGATTCGCCGGACAGAACTCCTGTGCAGATTGCGCCGGTGCTGGCAGCCGACGGAGACCTGCCGAGTGGAGAGACAGCATCCACGCCGGGATTCCCGTCTGTCTCTACGGGAGCAACGACAAACCAACTGGCCGCCGGATCGTCTGTGGATCCTCCAGGATCCGGTATGGCTACATCAACCGAGTCCAGTGGACAAGAGGTTGCGGTGCCTGATCCTGTTGGTGGCCGACCGCATACTCGTCTCCAAAGTGGCATTGTTAAACCAAAGATTTATACGGATGGTACAGTGAGGTATGCTAATTTGTGTATGTCTGGAGAGCCAGATTCAGTGGGGGAAGCTATGAAGATTCCAAAGTGGAAAAGTGCTATGCAAGATGAGTTTGATGCATTGCAAAGGAACGGCACTTGGTCCTTGGTGCCACCATCTAGCAGCAAGAATTTAATTGATTGCAAATGGGTATTCAAGATAAAACGACGAGCTGATGGCGAGATAGATCGATATAAAGCACGACTTGTTGCAAAGGGATTCAAGCAAAGGTATGGCATCGACTATGAGGATACATTTAGTCCCGTAGTGAAAATTGCCACAGTAAGATTGGTGTTGTCCATAGCAGTAACAAGGGGGTGGTGCTTGAGGCAGCTAGATGTTCAGAACGCGTTTCTCCATGGTGTTCTGGAAGAGGAGGTTTATATGAAACAACCACCTGGTTTTGAGGATTCAAGATATCCTTCCTTTGTTTGCAAACTGAAAAAGGCAATCTATGGGTTGAAGCAAGCTCCTCGAGCGTGGTACTCACGGTTGAGCTCCAAACTTGTAAGCCTTGGTTTTGTTCCCTCTAAATCCGACACCTCACTCTTTATATACAGGAGGAAAGGTGTAGAGATTTATATGCTTATCTATGTTGATGACATAATTGTTACAAGTTCATCACAAGATGCAGTGAAGGTACTATTGAAGGCTTTAAAGGAAGATTTTGCGCTTAAGGATCTTGGAGACTTGCATTACTTCCTGGGAATAGAAGTTGAACGAAAATCAAGTGGTGATTTGTTGCTGACCCAAAAGAAGTATGCCAAAGATGTTCTACTGAGAGTCGGCATGGCAAACTGTAAACCAGTTCCTACTCCAATGCCTTCGACTGAGAGGATGTCACAATATGATGGAAATCCCCTCGGACCTGAAGATAGTACAAAGTACCGTAGTATTGTTGGTGCATTGCAATACATCACACTCACAAGACCAGACTTGGCGTTTGCAGTCAATAGGGTCTGTCAATATCTGCATGCTCCAACAACAGCTCATTGGACCGCTGTCAAAAGAATTATCAGGTATTTGAAGTTTACAGAAAGCACAGGGTTGCTCATACGGAAGAGATCACCATTCGTTGTCAGTGGTTTCTCTGATGCAGATTGGGCAGGATCTAGAGACGATAGAAGATCCACTGGAGGTTTTGTTGTCTTTCTAGGGTCCAATGTGATTTCATGGAGTGCAAGGAAACAGCCGACTGTGTCAAGGTCAAGCACTGAAGCTGAATACAAATCCATGGCAAATACAACAACTGAAATGATGTGGTTGGAGCAGCTACTCGGTGAATTGGGGATTCGGTTGAAGATCAGGCCACGGCTCTGGTGTGATAAATTAGGAGCAACATATCTAAGTGCAAATCCAGTGTTTCATGCTAGAGCCAAGCACATAGAGATTGATTTCCATTTTGTGCGTGAAAGAGTTGCAAGGAAGCAGCTAGAGGTTCGGTTTGTATCGACTGAAGATCAAGTAGCAGATGGATTCACCAAGGCTCTTCCACAGCGCAAGTTTGAAGAATTCAAGAACAATCTAAATCTTGTGGAGAAGACAAGTATAGATTGAGTGGGGGTGTTAGGAAACGTGACATATCCTCCTTGTAACAATGCACACCAAATGTAACACGGCAAATGACCGTGGCGACTGTGCATAGAAGATTGCATTTGGTTTGGGTTAGATAAGGGTTGTTAGCCTGGTTGTTTAGATTGATATCTCACCTAACCGAATGCCTTGTAAACCAAGTATGTAATTGGTATATATATATTAACACGTACACGTGATGAGCCAAGCTAGGCAGTCACGGTTGCCATAGTCTTTACACAAGCAACTTTACAAGAGAAATAGGGTGACCAGTATCCTCTGGTGATTCAGCGCAAAGCACGCACGTGTCACTGTCGACAACCTTGTTTTTAAAAAAATTTTAGGAAGAGACGTTTCATTGATTATATATAAGAGTGTAGGAGTATTAATTACGATTCTATTGCATGAGTTTAGAAATGGATGTGGGTTCAGAAATGGCGATGGCCTCTCGCTAACGTCGCAAACCGTGCTGCTCTGTACTATGCTTTTTTTTTCTACCCTCTTAATAAAAAAGGGTAAAAACCAGCACTGTTCGAAGGGCTCCTGTGCCGGCACCAAAGCACATACTAGTAGATAGGAGCTACACTAAACGAGGCCTAACAATTATTGGTTCGGGGTCTGCACATAGAGTTTTAGGGGCGAGCTATGTGCGAGCTATGTTATCCGTCTCTCAAGCGACAAAAAATAATTAAGCTTTCTTATTTGGTTGGACATTTTCCTTCAATGGATGTTGCATACGTGCTCGCTGCATATTTTATTTTTTGTTGTACAAAGTTTTTGGAACATATTTGTACATTGATTAAAATGTTTTGAGAATTTTCTAGATTTTTTCTAAACACTTTTCCCATTGTTCTAGAGCTAAACCTATAAGGTTTCTAAAGTTGTTTTCAAGAGCTCTGAATATTTTGATTTTGATTTTTATGCCAATCCGTCTCTAGTTTTTTTTCAGTTTTTTAAAACACGAATAGCATTTTCTGTCATTTAAAAACCTTATCATCCATTTACCCTTTTTTTTAATAAAAAGGGATAAAACTGACTCCAAAACTACTCTAAACTCAGGCTGGGAGTTAACTTGAATGGTTTTAGGGGTTCATGAGATAAACATGTATAGATATAGAGTTCTACGAGGAAAATCAAACTATGACGGCAATTTAGGAAAGTAGAATGAACTTCGGCGCCCTAGAACCTCCGCATTTAAACTGTATCATTTGAAAAGAAGGGAAGCATACCCTATCCCCTTCTGCTCCAATGATTACCTCTCTCTACTCCATTGAAGGCCACCCATCCTCTCCCTTGAGTGCTTAGTGATGTCCCTTGATGAGATTGGGTTGGAGAGTGGATTAGGGAGCCTCGAAGCATGAACAACACTTCTACAGCCATAGTTCTCCCTCTAGCTTATGCTTTGTGTTTGCATCACTAGTGGAATCTCTCAAGCTTGGTCTTTTTATTCTCTTGAGAATGGTTGGAGTTAAAAGAGACTCAAAGGCTTTAAACATGGCTCCCTCAACAATTGGCTCTGCTAAACCTCGTGTCTTCTCTTTGTTGTTTACTTGATCTACTTTTCACACTCTGATTTTTGTGAAGTATCTTGAACTTAGGATACACGAAACCTTCACGGATTTGTCTAGAATTTCCGCAAGAATCCCCGAAACCTCCAAAGTATGCTATTTGTTGTGATCGAGTTTAATTTGAAACATGGCTATTCACCCTCTCTTGGCCTTGCCACGATCCTTTACAAAACATCTAAGAAAGGAAATTAATCAAAATGTTGAAACCCTTGTTTGTCGCTTTGGGTGTTCCCCATGACGACCTCGTCCAGCAAGCCTAGAAGTCATCATGGCCTTGACCCCATTGTAGATGCACCCAACAGTGTCGTGTCTAGCCGCACCATGTCCTGCCAGTGGCGGAACCAGAGCCGAAAGGAAGGAGGGGCCGAATGGAGCTCCATAGCGGGTCCACCTAAGAATTTGTCCCTTTTTCTTCGGTTATAAATTTACTAAGATTGTTGATCAATAGCGATTATTCAATAGAGAAAAAAGTCCACTAAATAGAAATTACATGTGGACACCCCAAATTATCTAGAACCTAATCATCTGGATGCTTGTGCTTGTAGAACATGTTCATTGGTTACAAATAAAAAGAAGGGACTAAAGCAAGAAGGGCCTTTCAATAGACCCCAAAAGAGTCACAACTTATGTTAGTTTGTTTTAAAAAAATGTTTAAAAATACTTATTTTAGTGATGTAAATCAATGTGGGACTTTTGGACGTGCCGCTCTAGATGACATGGGAGTTCTGAGTTACTATGACACGAGTGCGATTATTAATGAGGCAAACAAGCAATCAAGCTTCTAATAAGTGAATCGCCATGTTCGCTTGTCTTATACTCATCGGTCGTTCGAACAGTATTTTTCTCTCATACCAAACCAGCCATCTTATTAAGCCGGCTTATATCACCAACTGAACACCCCAATAATATCAAGACAAGTAGCAAGCAGTACTCTATGTACCATGCAGTTTAGAAAATAACTATATAAGCATTGCAGCCATGTAGATATGCAGTGAGTAGTACATATACGTGTAGTCTGATATATAGTCTCTTGTATATAGCCTTTAAAAAAATTATCCACGGCGGGGGGGCGCAGTGCAGCACCCACCATGCCCAATACGTGGCTCCACCGGTGTGTGCTGCTATGTCCGTGAACATTAGGAAGAAGACTTCATGCAGATTGACAACATGGTGAACAAACTGTATAATGTGTGTTCTATCTCGCTTAATTCACAACTTATCCTAATTTTTTTTATAATTAGGGGCCTGATTGGTTGGTTGCCAAAATTTGTCACGCTAAAGATTTGACAAGCCATGATTTTAGCTAGTAATTGGTTGGCTACCAAAGTTTGCCAACTACTCATATTTGGTTTGCCAAATCTTTGGCAACTTTTTTGCCCAAGATTTGACTTGTCAAATCTGTGATATAGAAAATTTTGGATGCCAACCAATCAAGCTCTAGATTGCTTTGGTATTACACATGTGCTCAACTTTATATCCTCCAAAAGAATCCAATGGATTTTGGATTTTCATCTTTGGATGTCCAATTATATATCTAATGTTGATTTTGTACCTCACCTCCGTCTATGTCCAAGTCCAAGAGAATCCACGAAGAAAAGTCCAATTAGATTATGGATGATCCAAGTCCATTACTAGGTCTACTTGGGCCTAATCCGATCCAATCCACCCTCAGGCCCGAGTCTATCTCCCTGTGGATTCGCTCTTTTCAGTTATCAGTTACGCTTGGTCCCCGTCGGGCGTCGGCCGACGCCGACCGCAGTAATCGGGGCGCCGGAGGCCTGGAGCGACCGGGAACGGCGTCGCGATGCAAACTGCAAGTCTGCAACCAAGCGCACGTGGGCATTGCAGCCCAAGTTGAGTGCGTACATTCTCCCAAATCAAAACACAGCAGTTGAGTTGCGTTATACTTGGGCGGAGAAACAGAGCACATGAAACATTGGGGGTTGCAGTGCTAGCGGAATCACTGGAGGCCGCAAGTACTGGAGTTGCTGCATTTTCCGTCGTCCTATCTTGGTTCTTGGATTAGTTTTTTATGTTCTATAATGTTTGAGTCATTGATTGATACTATTATTCGATTGGTACACTTCAGATTGAAGGCGCATATTTGGAGGGTAACAAAGGCCTCAGCAATTGGGATGTGTTCACCCATAAGCGAGGTGAGGAACGATAATTTGCATCACCGTTCACTTCCATTCTCATAATTCCTTTCATGTCGAGTCCTTTCTCTTTCTTCCTCTGTGTTAACTTTTATGTTTTCATTGAAAAAAAATTATGTTTTAATCTTTAATACTGGGTTCAGGTACAATTGAGGATGGAAGCAACGGTGATACTGCCGCTGATCACTATCATCGTTACATGGTAAACTCTTTTCTTTTTCGTTACATGTACTTTTTTCCAAAATGCAAATAGTAGCCATCGAGAATCTATTGAATAAGGCAACGGCTCAGGTACTCCCTCTTTAAAAAAAACAGCACGAATCCTAAATCAGTCAACTAAAGAAATTAATCGTTTTAATTAGATTTGTGGCCTGATTCACGGTTGGGCTTAGGGTGTCCAACTACATACCCAGCCCCAGTCCAGCCCGTTCGCTCCTGTTATTCCGTCGGAGACGGCGTCGCGTCCGTCTACTACTTCTCGTCCCTTGATCCCATTTGGCGACCAAGCCGCAGAAGGCCCTGGGACCAGCTACTGTTGGCGGCTCGAGCAGCTGCGGAAAGAAATGGCAAGCAAAGACGACGTCCTTCCAATTTGACATCATGCAATTTGTTCAGGATAGTGAATATTTAGAGAAAGATATAATTTTTCTGAGTGTATGCAGCTTAATGATATGAAAGACATGTTTCTGATTTGAGAAATAAACAAAACAAAGGCAATTCGACATGAATGAGGTGGCGGTATGGTGAGATCTCCGTTGGTACCTACTACTGCTCCTCATATGCTTATCCATGTTCCGCGCCTGCAGTTGCAGAGTGAAGGATTCTATTTAACCGAGGTTTCAGAATTCAGATCCTTATTTGTTGTATATCTTAGTACCAAGTGAACCAACAGCTACCTTGCCGCATCTGCTCTGTCCGCCGGCACCTGCTAGTCCCAGGGCCTTTTTCCTCCGCGGCTCGGTCATCAAATGGGATCGAGGTAGGGGGAGGAACAGTCGAACAGACGGAGGCGACGCCGTCTCTGACGAAATAACGGAGAGCGGACGGGCTAGATCGGGGCTGGGTAGTTGGACACGCTAAGCCCAACAGTGACCCAGGCCACAAATCTAACTAATAAAATGATTAATTTCTTTAATTGGTTGCTTTGAGATTTGTGTTTTTTTTTTAAGAGGGAGTACCGGAGTAGTTGCCATTAAATAATTATTGCACGAAACGAAATTCTATACGAGTAATATTGTTCAGGTGAATTCTATCCATTCAACTACCTAAGATTGGAAGCCTGTTTCTGTGCTCCAGGAAGACGTTGAATTGATGCATTCCTTGGGCGTTAACTCATACCGATTCTCCATATCATGGACAAGAATTCTACCAAGTGGGTTTGACAATACTTAACTAACACATTACTTGATTCTTAAGGAATTTAATATTGTTGACTTGCACGGTCGATTGAACAAACTGATGTCTTTATAATTAACTTGTTACTGCAGGAGGCCAATTCGGACATGTTAATCTAGATGGCGTAGCATTCTACAATAACCTTATTGATGCTCTTCTGCAAAAGGGTAAGCCTGCAAAATTTGTGCAAGGGGAACACAAGTTTGAAGACATGAGTTATTAATTATGTTTATAAATAGGCATACAGCCGTTTGTAACAATATCACATTACGACATTCCACAAGAACTGGAAATGCGATATGGTGGATGGTTGAGCCCAGAAATTCAGTATGTATGTTGCTATGTCATAAAGGTGCATTATATTTCTTGATTATTTGATTCATCTGACTTCAAATTACCGTCCAGGAAGGACTTTGGATACTTTGCAGAAGTATGCTTCATGATGTTTGGTGATCGAGTAAAATTCTGGATGACATTTAATCAGCCAAATCTATTCTTGAGGTTCGGTTATATGGATGGATGGTACCCACCTGGTCGCTGCTCTCACCCATTTGGTAATTGTGCCTTTGGGAATTCCTCAACAGAGCCATACATAGCAGGACACAATATGATATTGTCGCATGCAAATGCAGTCCGTATTTACAGAAAAAGATATCTGGTACGATCCATATTCCTGTTGGACGATATGAAACTTTCTAAATAATTTTTAGTGAAAATAAACCGTTGATGTCTTTGCCATTCTGTAGGAGAAGCAACGTGGTCATATTGGGATTTCTGTTTGCTCGTTATGGTACAAACCATTCCGGAATACCACAGTAGACATCTTAGCAGTTGAACGTGCCTTATCTTTTGCTGGTCCATGGTACTACTCTTTCCCTTGGATGGTAATTGGCACTTAGTAACCCTAATCATAATTCCTAAACTGTAATATAATTATTTGACTGCCTCATTTGTTTAATTATATATGCTAGGTTTTTGGATCCTATACTTCTTGGTGATTATCCCATAGAGATGCGTGAGATCTTAGGTTCAAATTTACCTGAATTCACATCTAAACAGAAGAAGAAATTAGAAGCCACAAGATTGGATTTCATTGGACTAAATCATTATACGACATTATATGTGAAGGACTGCATCTCCTCACCATGTAAAGTAGATCCTATGAATGGGGATGCTCAAGTTTCCAGTTCAGCAGTAAGCGATGATGGAGTGCTTATTGGTGAAACGGTAAATACATAACTTCTGAAATACATATCAATTTATTTGATCTCGAAGTAGGTGATCACCCCTGGTGGTGGTGAGGATTGTGTTGTTTGAAACCCTGCTTGAATGGAATAATCAAGTGGTAATTGGTGTGGTTGCAATCTCATTCATGCAGACTGGAGCGCGGTTCTATTACTCTGTTCCAGATGGGATGGAACAAGTGGTCATGTGTTACAAAGAAAGATACAATAACACACCAACCTATATTACAGAAAATGGTATGATTTCTTTCTGTTAGTTTTTTGTGAGCTGAAATTGCTGTCGTTTAATATTCTTAGACTTAATGTTATATGCCTTTTATATATCCAATTAATTTGAATAGGATACTGACCAAGCACACGCTCCACTTTGTGTGATGCTGCTACATTGCCAAGACACTGACACTTTTGTAGTTTTGTTTGATTCATAGATAAGGATGCCACTTTCCCCCTATGATATTAGAAAAAAGAAACTGAAACAAAAAAGAAGAAGAAGATCCATTTGGACGGATCACTACTGGAAACACAAATTGTCCTGTCGGCAAAAAAACGACACAAAAATTAGTATACTGACGGGAAATATTTTTCTGGCCCTGTATTTTTTTTTCTGCTCTTGTTGCGGTGAAGATTAGTCTGGACCAATCTTTTGAAAGCCTGAATCAGTACAATGCTACGAATGAAAATACCACCACTCCACCTCCACCAGTGCATCAAATCCTGCCTTCCTAGTTCCTACTTTGAAAACTACTTTGAAAACTAAGGAAGTTCTCCCTAGCTCAACTCAAATTTGGGTTCTATTTCTTGTCCGTAATGAAAAGCCACCCAGTTCCTCATGTGTTGGATCTCCCTCTCCCCTGTATAAATTGCAAAGTTTCAAGTAGGCAATGCTTGCTCACTTAGCTAAGCCAGTTGTTGCTGTGTAATATTGCTGTCACAATACACGATACAGCGTATTCGATACCTAGCATTTGTTCATGTTTTTCCAGGTTATGCTCAAGCAAGCAATAGCAGCATGACTGCCGAGGATTTTACCAACGATACTCCAAGAGTTAATTATATTCGTGACTACCTGACCTTTTTAGCCTCAGCCATAAGGTATGTAGTATTTCCTCAACTCTTACCAGTTCAACCGTAATTACTACTAAGTTTTAGATCAAAGCTACAGTTTAGTCGCCCTTTCTATTTGATGAGCGGTAAATTTTGTCTCGTGTGATCAAACTTTTTGAAGGAATGGAGCCGACGTGCGCGGTTACTTTATATGGTCCTTGCTGGATTGCTTTGAGTGGACGTCCGGGTACACGCTAAGGATGGGGCTCTACCATGTCGACTTCAATACGCTGAAGCGGACTCCAAAATCTTCGGCCAAGTGGCTCAGGAACTTTCTCAAGGGATCATTTCTGGGGCCAGGGCTCCGAGACAAAACTTGCCAGCTGCAGCAGTGCACTGCTTAGTGATATGTGATCGTTCTCCTCGTCAGATTGCCGTGTGCTGTGTGCACTGTGCACAAGCTAAGTATGCATGTTTGATGAGTTTTTTTTTTTTTTTTTGCCCGTGTGCCATTATAAAAGTCTGTAATTCGGTATGTGCTATTAAAAAAGTTTAGCGGAATTGTGTTGAATAAAAATGGATTGTTCAACAGTTGCTCTGGGAAATGCAATCAAATCCTCCATCGAGTGTAACAGCACGCATTGCATTGTTAATTTGGAGGGGTTGGTTTCATTTTGAAGGATACCTTACCTACCGTGGGTTCGGGCAGAACACTGGGCACGAACGTCACCAGTGGATTTCGTCAGCGATGCATGTATGATTGTATGACAAATAAATATTTCGTCACAAGGACTTAGTCATGGCTTGTTACGTACGTACGCTGCTTCTTCTTAACGGGAATCAAAGTGACATTACAGCTGCCGGCTGCCTGATGAGCGACCCAGAATGCCTGGTTACTCGCTAGGATTGGGAATGATGGCCAGGTGGCAGGCAGGGCCACTGAACCACTATGCTAGAGCAGAATGCTCTGCTAGCTCCTCAGACCTCAGTGGACAGGAAACTGTGTGAAAGTGAAGCCGCGAGAGAGACTGGGAGAGAAGGAGGCGTCATTTTTCAGTCTGCTCTGCTGCATACTCTATATCGCACGCAAGGATGATGTAGATGAGAATTGCGGACTGTACGCAGCAGCAGCAGTTGAGATTGTTAGAAACAGGAGGATACAAGAATTTATTTACTTGATGTTTACTACATCCATCTCTTTCAGTTTCGCTGTGAATACTGACGGCGACCGGCCACCCGAAAAGCAGGTGACGGCTTCTGCTACGAGGTTTATACACTGTCGCGCTCGCGTCGTGACTCGTTGCCGGCCCATCGAGGGCTGGGGGGAAGGTCCGGAGATGTTATCAGTTATCATCAGAGAATTGAATAATGATGGAAGCTTGAGAGATGGGGGCAGGCAGCATTTGCGACCATAAAAGACGACGACGACGACGGCGAGGAGCAAATTCAGGGAGAGACGACCAGTCGAGAGGATCGGAGTCGGAGGTCAGGAGGAGCTAGCAGCGGCAGCCGGCGGCGGGAGTCGGGAGAAGAGGACCGGAACCGGATGAGATGGGGGTCGCCGAGCTGCAGCTGGTGGTCTGGTTCTCGCTGCTTGTGCTCGCTCCAGGGATTCTGCCGTGCAACGCTTCGGCCGTCGATCGCGGCCAGTTCCCCAGCGACTTTCTGTTCGGCACCTCCACCTCGGCTTACCAGGTATGTATGCACTATGCAGTATGATTATGCTAATGCTATGCTCATTACTAGTAGTTTGGAACGGAACTGGACTGAAACCTCGTCACGTCTAGTTCCACTTCCACCTCACCTTTCTACCTCTAGCTCTGGGCAATGGTAGTTTCCAACGAAACTGGACCAGACAAACACCTGGAGGTTCCTGTCTGGTCCGTTTGTTTCAGTTTAACAGCTGTATATATATGTGGAAAACTAGCTTCTAGAAAATACTGAAAAACATCCGCAAAAAATATGAAAATGCTGAAAAATGAAAAACGCGTCAAGAGAAGTCTTTTTCCTTCTGATTTTCTTGAGGCCGAGAAGCTAAAGATTTGTTACAAAATCAAAGCCGGAAAACTAACTTTTGAGTAAAAAATTCTAAAAGCTACGGCTCAAACACCAAGGCCCAATGTTCTCATCAAACAAGCCGTGAATAAATTTGGGACGTGTTTGTTTGCATGGCCCGTGTGCTCGGCCAGGCCCAACTCGTGAAGCCTTGCTTGTTTGATTACATGCCTCTCCCTCTCAGCCCGGCCCGCACGGTAGTCAAAGAAACCGCTCCATCACCGATGGCGGCCCATACGATTTGATGCTGGCGGCTGACTTGCAGTCAGAACGGGGGCGACTACCGCACCGTCGCTGGCGTCGGCCGGCGGCGGGGCGGACCAGCAGTCAGGACGAGGGGCGCCGGCCCATGCCAATGGCGCTCGGTGCGGCCGCAACGACAAGCACGGCGGCCTCCTGTTCCCAGACGCGACCGGGCGAGCTGTGCGGCGCGGGCTGACAAGGTGGACCGTGCACACGTGTCGGGCCTGGCGCCAGCACTCGCCGCAGGTCGCCAGCACCACCGTGAGCACACAGCCACGTCGTCCTCGCGCGGCTCGGGGCGCCGCCGTTGCTGCCGAGCTCGACACAGCTGCAGCCCGTGTCGAAGTCGGCGCCACAGGAACAAGGAACTAGGCGTGAATGAAATTGGGCTTTCTTCTCCACCGAGGAGGCACCGGCGATGCCGGGCTGGCGGTGGGCCGCCCTTCTGCTCGGCGCCGTGCTGCAACGACGACGAAGGACTTGTGCACCGAAGACTCGAAGCGGAACTGCGTAGATCTATTCTCCTTCAAAATCTAGCAGAATGATGTGCTGCTTTCCACTCAGAGCCCTATGCTAGCAGAGAGCGTTTTACATGGTCTTAATTAGCGGCATAGGGTGTAGAACAAGGGCATTCGGAAATTAGATAGTTGATTGCTATGCAGAACCTTAGGTAGTGGATGCAGCCTCTGAGGAATTTGATTTCCCCGTTTTCTGTTGCATCCGTTTCTTGCTATTCTGTTCTGTAACGTTTCTTGATGCTTCTCCTTCTATGAATTTATTAGGTTGAAGGTGCATATTTGGAAGGTAACAAAGGACTGAGCAATTGGGATGTCTTTGTCCACAAAAGAGGTGAAGCATGATAGATAATTTTTGTACTATCCACTCATCTAGTTTCAAGTTCCAATGTAGCTGTAGCTTTCTTACTAGTCACGTCCCTTTCTCTTCTGCGTCACCTAAACGAGCTCAGGGACAATTGCGGATGGAACCAACGGTGATACTGCTGATGATCACTATCATCATTACATGGTATTATATGTCTTTCACAAGTGCAGAGTATTTCCTAGGAATAATCCTGTTGGATGTTTATCTGTTAAAGTGGGATTCCATACTTACTAGTAATGTTTCTGTAAATGTATATTCAACTCTGCATTCAGTCATCTTACACCTGAAGGATTTTTTCTGCTCCAGAAAGACATTGAATTGATGCATGCATTGGGTGTCAATTCGTACCGATTCTCCATAGCATGGACAAGGGTTCTACCAAGTGAGTTTATTGGAAGTACGATATATACAGTTACAGATAATTGGTCATATGTAATCTCTAAAGATAAAGATAGAATCCTAGAGATAGGATAGGTTAAACCTAAAACAACTTTTCATGTACTCTCAGTCTCTCCCTCATGTGTCACCTATATAGTCCTTAATGGTCAATGCAACCAACAACACATTATTGAGGTTTTTTTTTTTTATCATATCAAAACATTGACAACTTTTGACTTTTACATGATTTGCTTCTTATGAAACGTGCTATTGCTTTTGGAAGCCTATCTTCATAGTTAAATTCTTTCTCCAGGAGACTGATTTGATACATTAATCCAAATGGTGCACCATTTTACATTGCCCTTATTGATGCTTGTATTATTGCTTTGGAGAGCCTATCTTCATTATTAAATTCTTTCTCCAGGAGGTCGATTTGGATATGTTAATCCAGATGGCGTAGCATTTTACAACGCCCTTATTGATGCTCTTCTGGAGAAAGGTATTCCATGATTAAACATACGCAATATGAACACAATTTTGAAACATGTGTACTTTTTTAAACTACATCCATAAGCAGGCATTCAACCGTTTGTAACAATATCTCATTATGACATCCCACATGAACTGGACAAGAAATATGGTGGATGGTTGAGCACAGAAATTCAGTATGTCTCTCACTGTGCCGTAAGATGCTTTTTATTATTGATTAGTAGGTTTATTTTCATTCTGAATACCTTCTAGGAAAGACTTTGGTTACTTCTCAGAAGTATGTTTCAAGGCATTTGGCGACCGAGTAAAATTCTGGACAACACTGAACGAGCCAAATTTGGTGACCAAGTTCAGTTACATGGATGGATGGTACCCTCCTGCTCACTGTTCCCAGCCATTTGGGAACTGTGCCTTTGGAAATTCTTCAATAGAGCCCTACATAGCAGGTCACAACATGATACTTTCCCATGCAAATGCAGTCAACATTTACAGAAAAAAGTATCAGGCATGAACCACACTCCTCTGATGAAATGGCAATATCATCCTGTCCTACATATGTGCAGCTTCCTTTTAAACAAATCTTTGAGAAAATAATATCTTAAGGATTTTTCCACTTGATAGGGGATACAAGGTGGTCATATTGGAATTACTATTTGCTCCAGATGGTATGAACCTTTCAGCAATACCACAGAAGACATCGCAGCAACTGAACGGGCTCTCTCTTTCAGTGGTCCATGGTACTGTACTTTCCCTTAGAGTGATTACTATGGATATAAATAACACTCTATTTCCTAATTCAAAAATCCTAACTGTATCATGATTGTTCAAATGCCACTTCTTGTCTCCATGATTTGTTTAATTATGCTAGGTTTCTAGATCCTATAATTCTTGGAGATTATCCCTCAGAGATGCGCAGGATCCTGGGTCCAAATTTACCTGAGTTTACATCCAAACAGAAGAGGAAATTACAGGCTACAAAATTAGATTTCATTGGATTAAATCACTATACGACATTATATTTGAAGGATTGCACCTTTTCTCCATGTGAAGTGGATCCTATTGATGGGGATGCTCGAGTTCTCAGTTCGGCAACAAGAGATGATGGGGCACTTATTGGTGAAGCGGTAAACATATATTTTCTTAGATATTAATTTATTTGTAATCAGAATTAGGCCAAGAACCTGGTGGTGGGGAGGTTGTTTAGCCTCCTTGCCCACCTTGGTTTGAGGAATAACAATGGTCACTGTTGTTTGCAATCTCATTGCTGCAGACAGGAGCGCCATATTTTTACTCTGTCCCTTATGGGATGGAACAAGTGGTCATGTATTACAAACAAAGATACAATAACACACCAATATATATTACAGAAAATGGTATGTCTTCGTTGTCTTTTTCTGGAAAGCAATAATAATCAATGGTCAAAATATTGTAACTGTATTCTTTTGTTCAGTCTATTTTAAATGCCCAAGCACAAATACTGCTGTGATATGCTGCTACAGTACCAAGATCGATACGGCAAGTGCAGTATATAGAAAGATCCTCCTTTCCTCGCATGAGAAAGAAAAAGAGAAGATAAACAAATAAAAAAGGCACAGTTGGGTGTCTACTTTGAAACAAGACTTATTTATATTGTATTAACAGCAAAATTATAAAGAGATGTGACAGCATGACAACCCAATCATATTAGCGTATGCAATACCTAGCATTTATACTTCATTTTTTTCAGGTTACGCTCAAGCAAGCAATAGCAACATGACTGCCAAGGATTTTACCAATGACACACGAAGAGTTGATTATATACGTGGCTACCTCACCTTTTTAGCCTCAGCAATAAGGTAATTACACAAATAATCTAGCTAGTTCAAGGAAATTTTTGGCTTTCAATCTATGCATGCATCAATGGGTAGCAACTCTTGCCTATACTAAACCATATGCCTCTTATCATTAAACTCGTTGTAGGAGGGGAGCTGACGTGCGCGGTTATTTCGTGTGGTCTTTACTCGATAACTTTGAGTGGACATCTGGATATACACAAAGGTTCGGGCTCTACCATGTCGACTTCAAGACACTGAAGAGGACTCCAAAATTATCTGCGAAATGGTACAGGAAGTTTCTCAAGGGATCGCTGCTGGGAACAAGTCTAGGGATCGCTGCTGGGAACAAGTCCCAGAGATGAAAACTCACAGCGGGGGCAGTACACCGCTTAATCCCATGAAGCAAATCCCCTTGGCAAATCTATATGTAAATGGTACCGTGAATAAAAGTGGCACAAATGAGTCTTGTGTTCATGACCATTCAAGGAAATGCAGGACTCTTAGTTTTCTACATTTCTTTAAGAAACAAAATCTGAAGAACAGAACATGTACAGATATGAACTCGCTCCAGTTCCCTGAGAGTCCTATTTTAGCAAATTTCTCGTAGGTTCCTGTTTGAGACCTCCCCCGCTTACCAGTGTTCAGGACTCCAGGAGGCAGGAGTCCAGGTATCCCCAGGCTTGCATGTTCTCACGTCGCCGTGAGCTAATGTGTGTGCCGTGTGTATATATGTACGTGGCATTAATAAAGCTATAAAAGGCAGGGGAGGAAATGGATTCTTTTTATTAGAGATAAAATGTTGTAAATATTATGTTTGTTGTAACAACCTAGCTCCGTTAACCATGGACTGTGTAATTCTGTATGATTTGGTGTGGCCATAGTATAGACCACACACCTGACGAGATTGTTCATGAGATGTCTTTCCCAAATCTCCCTTCCTACGCTCTTCATTTGTCATTCAAGAAAACGCAATCAATCCCCGTTGTGCTGTTTCGAGCTGGGATAGAGCGCAAGCTTCAACTATATGGATCTTCCGAGAAATATCTCTTTTCATCACTATCTATTGAATCATTGGCGGCTATCCAACGACTTGCCCCACACAAGAGCACAGCTAAATGACGCGATGCTAGAGTTTTGATATTTTAAGAATCTATTTAGATCTAACAAACTAACAACTAGTTTAAATAGTTAAGATTTAAGGACCAGTAAACTAACAACTAGTTAGATCTTAAATTAATTGTTAATCCACCTACTAGTTTATCTGTTTGGATCTTTATTGTTAGCCGACTAGTTGTTAGTTCAGTGGATCTAAATAGGAAGCCGGCTTTGAAAAAAAACAATAATAAAACAACACAGATAAACTGGTGAGTAGTGACCCGGCGGGATGGATGAACAGGAATGGTAGCGAAGGATAGGGAACGTCCAGCTGGGCGAGTGAGACGTACACCCACGGTGACGCCACAGGAGACCCTTCAAACTCAAACCAAACCACTCGTTTCAATCGTGCAGGGATCGTACGTCCAGCCATTGAGTTGAGTCCCTCTGCACGTGTTCTCTCATGTGTTTGAGAATCCACAAGAAGTATCATCAGCTAAAATGCTACTCCCTCCGTCCCTAAATAAGTATCGCTTTGTTTTTCGAGAAACAACTACCGGCAATTCTAATAAATAATAAATATCATCAATTAGTATCATAATTAGTATCATCGGAAAAATCTTTGAATCTAGTTTTTTAACAAAATTATTTAAAGATATAAATATTGCACGCATTTTCTACCAATCAAGTCAAACTTGAAGACGTATCTACGGTGACACTTATTTAGGAACGAAGGAAGTACACCGCAAGTTATATATTGTGTTTTGATCTACTTATTTAGTTTTCACTAGAATACGAACAACAAGGAACGCATCTTTTTTGTCGTGAACATGTCCGCCCTTCCTACGCTCGTCATTTGTCAATAAAAAAAAAATGCAATCAATCTAATCTTGGACAGAGCACAAGCTTCAACTTCATCCGTATATTTCATCACTATTCATTGATATTTGAGCTAACTGGCTTGACATTACAACCACACAGGCAAACTGGTGGCCAGAATATGTAGCAGCTAGTAGGCTCGTACCAGGATGAACATGAATGGCAATGAAGGATATAGCGTCGCCGCAGTAGACTCTTCAAACTCTAAACTAACCACTCGTTTCAATCGTGCAGTGATCATGCGTACAGCCCTTGAGTTTTGAGTCCCACTGAATCAACAAAAATCCATCAGCTATAGTGGTACACCGCAAGTTGTATCATCTTGTGGCCGTGTGTTTGTTAGGCAGAGGTCAGAAGCGAAACTAAACCCGCATTTTCTGGTGAATTGTGATGACAGGTCCTACCGAAACTACTAGTGTTCATCAGCTATACCACAAGCTGTTAGTGTCACATGTCCTAATGAATCTACACGTGTTACAGATGTGTACTTGTCCGTTCGTCCGTTGCCCTGCATCCAATGAAGTCCCTCTCCAAAGGACATGTTGCATGCATGTCGGTAGACATTATATTGGACGGCAGCAAGATTGCTAGAACAGATGTATACAAAAAAAAAAAAAAAATGAAAAAAAAAAAATCTTCCCACATATGCCTTTTACCCGGCTCCAACATCCTCAGACGTTCACAGCTGATTTGAGCCTTAAAAAAATATCAAGCGTTGAAACTTCAAAGCCTCTACATGCTGCGTTCCCGTGAGATTATAAATAGAGGCCACAGATTTTGTTGGTGGCGTAGCAAAGCAGCAACCAGCTAAGCCAGCAGCCAGCAGCGAGCAATGGCGGGCGTGATAATTCTTGGGTTCGCCTTCCTTCTTGCTCTTGAGCTCTTACCGTGCGCTTCATCAGCTATTGATCGCTCGCAGTTCCCTCAAAACTTCCTGTTTGGGGTCTCTACCTCTGCTTACCAGGTATGCCTCAAACCCAGCTAATTCTTGGCCAGAGGTCCTCACAACAGAGAAAGGCATTGCTACCGTCTCAGTTCTCTTTTACTAGTTTGCACGTAAAGACGCTCATAAAGAGCACCGACACCAAATAAAATTTGCACCAAACTGAAAATGTAAGCAAAGATGCTCAAATTGTCAGGCACATTTAAGAAATGAGGTTGCTTGTTCTGTCCGAAGCTCCAGTTGGTCTGTCCAATTTCTCTGTTTTTAGTAAAGAGGCTAGGATTTTGACCGCTAGGTTTGGGCTAGGCTGACTGGCTGAGCGCTGAGGCACTGTGTCTATGTCGGATTGCAGAGTCAGCACCACCGTGGCAGAAAATAACGGTTATATATAATAGTTGGGCTGAGGAAAATTCTGGTTTTTTAGGATTAGGAGGGAAACTAACTAAAAGGGCCATACATTATTCGGTCTAGATAACTATTTAAATAAGTGAAATGGCCATTTAAACGGTATGAATGGGTGATAAAACTGAAACAATATTAGTTGGAGGCACCTGCTCTTGAAGGAAGGTCATAGGACCGAACTCATGATACATGATGGGCTTTGCTGTGGTACCTATCCTAATAGAAATTGTCTAAAGGGATGGATACATATATTTTCAGCTAATGAAAATATCATCAATTCCATCCTTATCTTCTTTATTTCTTCATATTGGGGTGCCTAGCTAGCTATTCCATAACTTGTATTGATACTGTTATCTGACTGTCCAGATTGAAGGTGGATATTTGGACGGTAATAAAGGCTTAAGCAATTGGGATATTTTTGCCCATAGGCCATGTGAAGCATGATAATTTATAAGAATTAATTTAGGCATAACTCCTTGATGTCAATTCATTTTTTTATTTTTCTCTATGTGACCACCTTTTGTTTATTCAATCCTTGTAGGTACAATTGAGGATGGGACCAATGGTGATACCGCTGATGATCACTATCATCGTTACATGGTATGCACACTATAAGTTAATTTCCATGGATTTCAAGTTGAATGATAATTTAGTATGAAATGTAAAATGACAATTAATAGTAGTAGTTGATATTTCAATGGATCTTGGTATCTGTTCAACTACTTGAGACCAAAGCATTTTTCTATGCTCCAGGAAGACATTGAATTGATGCATTCCTTGGCCATCGACTCATATCGATTTTCCATTTCATGGGCAAGGATTCTACCGAGTGAGTTTGATAATATTTTTACTTATGTACTAGTCTCTTGCTCTCTTATGGGATATACTGTGGTTATGCATAATTGTTTAGAAAAAAAAAGGTTGTTGATGTGATTCAACTCTTACTACAGAAGGCCGCTTTGGGCATATTAATCTAGATGGTGTAGCATTTTACAATGCTCTTATTGATGCTCTTCTACAAAGAGGTATTAGTTCAACAAATATATGCAATGAATACTACTCTGAAGATATGCAGTTCTTAACTACATTTTAAACAGGCATAGAACCATTTGTCACGATATCTCATTATGACATTCCATATGAACTGGACAAGCGATATGGTGGATGGTTGAGCCCAGAAATTCGGTATGCCCATTGCTTTATTTGTGCTAAAGATGGCTTCTCATTCTTGATTGGTTGGTTGGTTTGACATCTAAATGCTTTCTAGGAGGGACTTTGGTTATCTTGCCGATGTATGCTTCAGGATGTTTGGTGACCGAGTAAAATTTTGGATAACATTTAATGAGCCAAATATATTCACAAAGTTGGGCTATATGTATGGAAACTACCCTCCTGGTCACTGCTCTAGGCCATTTGGGAACTGTACTTTTGGAAATTCTTCAACTGAGCCATACATAGCAGGACACAACATGGTATTGTCACATGCAAATGTGGTCAGCATTTACAAGAAAAAATATCAGGTACGAAATACACAACAATAATTATATTAGATTGAGTTATGGAATGAAAACACCAATTAAATGAGTTGCCGAATTGAAAACACACCAATTAAAGAAAATTGTAATATGGTTGATGTTTGGCAGGGGAAACAAGGTGGTCATATTGGAATTACTGTTCTCGCAAGATGGTATGAACCATTCAGAAATATCCCAACAGACATAAGAGCAGTTGAGCGGGCTCTATCTTTTGGCGCTCCATGGTACTAATCTTTCTATTATATTGAAAAGAGTCCAAGAATGCAAATAACACTTTCAGCTTGCTGGCTGCAGCTTTTTTGGCTGGCCGTGGCTTATTCTTGTTCTAGCTACAGTAGACATCAGTTGTTTCTTTACACCAGTTGTTTCTTTTTGCAACCACATATGCAGCTGCAGCGAGTAGTCTCTTTATTTTCTAATAACAAGCCCTAGACATATATATTGTTATTATTAGTTAATTTCCAAGCATATTTGTATTTTATAGTATGCTTTTTTTTTTATTATGCCAGGTTTCTGGATCCCATAGTTCTTGGTGATTACCCCCTTTTGATGCGCAAGATCTGGGGTCCAAACCTACCTGAATTCACATCAAAACAAAAGAAGATACTGAAAGCATCCAAGTTGGATTTCATTGGTTTAAATCATTATTCAACATCCTATTTGAAGGACTGCATCTCCTCCTCACCATGTGAATTGGATCCATTTGATGCGGATGCCCGAATTAGTACCTCAGCAGAAAGAGATGGAATACTTATTGGTGAAAGGGTAAACATGCATCGTTGCAATATTAGTTTATTTGAAATAGGGAATAGGCCAACCTATTGGTCATGGATAGGTGTTTCTATTTAGCCTAGGTGCCCATCTAGTTTGAGTACGACTAGCTCAGGTGGTGATGCCCTTATCCTGTTTTAGTGAATGATAAACCAGGCAGAGCAGTAGAGTAGAACTCTTGGTCAGTTAAAAAAATTAATTATTTATTGTTAGCCAAGTTGAAGGGAAGGAATAGAAATGATTATTGACGGTTGCAATCTCATTCGTGCAGACAGGGTCACCATACTTGAATACTGTTCCATATGGGATGGAAAAAGTGGTCATGTATTACAAAAGAAGATACAATAACACACCAATGTATATCACTGAAAAGGTATGGCTTCTACCCATCTCTGTATTGTTTTTAGAGGGAATACACATAGTTCTAGGTGAAATTGTGTTTTAGATGTTTTTATCATTGTAATTTGAGTATGACACTACCCAATAATCACACAAAAAACTATGTGTTAGTGTAACACCCTAGGTGTTGATCATAATTTACATCGCATTGCATTAAGCATAATGCATCATTATGCATTCATTTATGAGCATGTAATAAAGCAAGGTCTATGTGTGCAATATATATATTTGCTAAATAATCCTAAAAATGATCTAGAATACTTTAGAATCAAAAATGAAGTAGGGTTTATATTCATACTTTTGTCAAGATATGCCTCCATGAAGTTGTATGTGTCATGAATGTCTTTACCAAGTTATCAAATAGCTCAAAGTGTAATTATATGTTTTAATTACTTTTTGGGGTTAAACCCTAAATAAAAGTTGTAGTATAAGTTTTGTGCTACAAATTTTGTTTAAGGCCCAAGGCCAAATCCTATTTCATCTTGCTCAAATAGTGGCTTTAATATTGAATTCAATATAATTTGAATTGGGCTTTAAAAGATTTTTCTAAGTCCTGGAATCTCAGCAGTAAATTCAATTTTCAGGGCTAAGTGAAATAGATTTTCTGGAATAAAGTGCTGGAACTAATTGCATCATTGGATAGAGCTAAGTTTGTACTTTCATGTCATCAAGTTGGTTGAGCTTGTTGTATGTTGGTTAATCCTTAATTAATAGACAAATTTAGCTAATCAGCTTTATTAGTGCTCTGTTTAACTGAATGTGTAGTTTCAGTTTCATTTTGCTATTGTTTGGGAATTAATAGTTTGCTAACCAAACTGATTCAGCTCCTGAGCATGTAATCAATCTTAAAGTGCACTTATAGGGGTTCAACACGGTGCAACTGGTTTGGGTTTTGGTGGCTTGAGAAGAAAAATAAAGAGGGAGGAAAACCATGATTTCAGACAATGAACAGTAACCCGAAGCAAATTCAGTTTTTGTCTTCTCCTCTTTCTCGTCGTCGGCACCGTGGCCATCGTTGTTTGGTCGCCGCTGCTGCACCGCTGCCACGCCTCGCCCTTCCTGTTACCCGTCTCGCGCTGGCCAGTGAAGAGTGGAGGAGGCGTGCATCGCCCATACCGCCGTTAGGAAGTCGCCAGCTCGCCGCCGTTGCCTGTCTTTGTCCATTGATCACCGGCGCCACTCCATCGGTTTCCCCGTGCTTCGCGCGCGCGCAGCCACGCCGTGCTGAACGCGTGGAAGTCCTCGCGGGGCAGCTGGCCATCTCGCAGTTCTCGTCCATGCCTTTATATAGACCACACCGGCCGCCGTTGGTCGTTTTCCAGTTTCTGCCGCCGCCGCCGAGCTCCAATTCGCCAGCGAAATTCGTGCTCCATGCTTGCCCACCGCCGAAATTGTTCACTCTCCCAGACTCGCCATCTCCCTGCGCTTCTTCTGAGCCTGCGCACGCCGTCCAATTCCACCAGAACTGGCAGAACGCCGCCATCTTCCTCACTGCCGGCCGCGGAGCCGTCGTCGTGACCTCTCACGCGGCTAGCGCTCTCTGGTGCGTCTCCATCCGAGCCAACTTGTGCCTCCGCTTTGTCTTGACGCCAGGATCATGGTCGATCTCATCTTCTTCGCAGACAAGCTCGGGACGCATTGGAACGCCGTCATGCCACCGCGTTCGCGCCACCGGACCCGCCTCCACCACAGCCGATCCCACTCTGCCCGCCTCCACTTTAATCGGCAGGAGCACCAAGTCGGGGTGAGCCTCCTCCACCTTTCCCTAACCCCAGATCACCTAATCGCGGCCTGCAGCAACGGGAACGTCGCTGCGCCGCCATGGCTGACCCAGTCTAGCCGCCATGGCCGCCGCCACTGCTGCTCTAAACCCTAATCGAGTCACCAGACCTTCCAGCTTGGTTTGCGGGGTCGTGTAGAGGACGTCGGTGTGCTCGCCGCCGCCTGAATCCTCACCGGTGATGAGAACGGCCGGCGCCGCCGCGTCTCACCTTTTGAATGGGAAAGCAGAGAGAGAGGGGGGAAGAAGGAGGCCGGGCCGGTTTGGGCCGTGTGGCCGACCTGGGCCCTTGACGGCCCAGGGATAGCAGGTCACTCTCGTTTTTATTTTCTGAATTCCAGGAAATACTTAAATAGGAATAGAATTTGTTTATTTCATAGCTAATTAATTAGAACTCAGAATATTATGAAAGAAAATATATTTGTGCTCTTTGTGAGATAGTCTGTCATATAAAAATATGAGTTTGCCATGTTTGATAGTTTTAGCATGAGCTAAAATTACATCTTTTAATTAAGAAATGCAATTTTCATGATTTTTGTAGGTCAAAATAAATATCCAAAATTATGAAAATTGTTTTGCAGCTATTTCATGACAAGTCCAACCTTCACAAAAAGTTTGGGCAGAATTTAAAGATGTTTCATAAAATCACTATTTCTACTTTTAATAATAAAAAGAAAAGAGGCATATGATTGAGTGTGTGTTTGTATTTTAAATGCTTCCAATGCATACCTTGCTGTTTTAACATTATGAGTAACTGATTGTCTTTGAAATTTTTCAAATGAATGGTAGATGGTTTTATTGATTATGTGTCATACTTGCTAAGGCATAGAAACATGTATGCATGTATATAGATATATAATTTCCTCTAAGAAATAAATAACCATGACATAACTTGAATGAGTTTTGGAATTGATTGAAGACCATGAGACATTTTAACCTTAATGTCTTATGGCAATGGTATGTTCATTTTAATGTGCTTCCTAATCACCATATTAATAAAAGAAGAATGTCTTTTCATATTAATAAATATTGCTATACCTTAAGTAGTTTTTTATATAACACTAATGAAATCTTTTGGCATGTATATATTTGAGTTATGAAAAACAAGATATCCTGCTAGGGTGATAGAAATAGTAATTCATATAGCAAGTTAGTAATCACATGTTATGCTAAAAAAAAAAAAAAAATGGGCACGGCTACTCCGTAATATTTCTCTTCTTTATTTCACTGGAGGATGTCATAAGCTAGCAATACCACTCAACTTTTGATTTGGTAATCTTTTTAAACTTTATTTTACTGTCAATTGATTTGAAACTAAACTTTTATTCATTATTCTTTATCTTATTGTAATAACTCTTATGCTTTGCGAACTCTGAGTATATGATACGTATTTGCTTAATCGAGTACGATTCTGGTTGTAAAGTTGATTTACCGAGGTCATTCGTGACACTCGGCGGACTACCGGGTTTATACATGGGAGAGTATGTGCGTGCCATCATAATCAGCGGGACGTTCATGCTTAATCATGTATAAATTGGGCGGTTCCGTCACAGTTAGGACATTCATAGTGCTGCTAAAGTATTTTACCTTAGATATTTACTCACTTGGCTTTAAATTTTGGATTGAAAACATGTAAGTTGTATATGCTAGATTTGTATTCATAAAACACTTGCAATGTCTCATAAGTTTGAAAAAAAAATAGTGGTCAAAGATACTAATCAAAGATAATGCAAAGTCAAATGTGGCAAACACTTTTAACCAATGGGAGTACTTTCAAAATTAGAATGTATTGATATACAAATAAAAATACCAAGAAACATGGCCCAATAAGCTAATCTAGTCATCCATGGTCCAAATTCATGTGCTATAAGAATTTTGCAGGTTATGCTCAAGCAAGCAATAGTGGAATGTCTGCCAAGGATTTTACCAATGACACAGGAAGAGTTGATTATCTTCAAGGCTACCTCACCTTTTTGGCCTCAGCGATAAGGTAAATGTCATGATTCTCGCTCGATCAATCTTATATGGTTCATGAGCAAGAATTTGTTGTTCTGAGCAGTACTGTACCTTTGATGCGTTGCTGCATCTGCATGTTCTTCCTCCTTTCTCTCTAACCACTGACTAAATCACATACTCCTCTTTTTCTATTGATTGTTTCACTCTCTAAAGGAAAGGGGCCGATGTGCGTGGCTACTTCGTGTGGTCTCTTCTCGACAACTTCGAGTGGAACTCTGGGTACACACAGAGATTTGGGCTCTACCATGTCGACTACAAGACACAAACACGAACTCCAAAACTGTCTGCAAAATGGTATAGTGAATTCCTCAAGGGGTCACTCCTGAGAATAAGGCCCCAAAATGGAAATTCCTACCAGTACATTGCCTAATCCATGGATCAATTTACCTCAGAAGATTAGTAATTTGTAGATGTTATCACACTTTATGCATAAAGTTGATTACACGTTCTCGTATAAGTTGTCTCAAGGATTTTGTATATATGTGTCGTGTGTATGTATGTGCATCAAGACATCAATAGAATACAACAGAGGAAATGTGTTTTCTTTGTTTATCATTGAAGACAATTCAAGCAATCCACCCTTTTGTGCTAGAAAAAATATTTATTCTTGACATATCTATTACTATTAGAATAGGAATAGCCTAAAATGTGAAAAGTCTAGAATGAAGGGTCCTGTCGTATGAAGAGCCATGTAGCCAGCCATATGAAAAGTCATGTAATGTCTTATATAAACTGCGGATCAATGTATGGAAGGTGCCAAACCAGTTTTCATCAACTCTACTATCAATATCAATGGATAGCGAATGTTGTCTTCTCTATGAAACTCTAATTAAAAGTCCATTGAGACTGGCCTAATCGTTCTTAAGAGCAGCAATAGATAGTGCTTCTGGTTCGGCATTTGGAGTTGCATGAACAGGTGCAGCAGTAGGTGCTGTAAGATCCATTGTTTCTTCTGTGTTTGTATGGATGCAACCTTACCGGTACAGGATCCGAGTGTACCAGCACGGCAGTACCTGACCTGGTCGATAGTTCGCTGAAATATCTCTTCAATGTCCACAACTCTCGATCAAAGAATAGGCAATCAAACTATCAAACACCAGTTGATTGCCACCACCAGTGATTTCTAAATGCAAATTCACTGGATGGAGCAATGAGCAATTTCACTCACCTTTATTTTTTTTCCCCCTCCCTTCTAGTATCTTTTTTTTTAACAGTAGAATCACCGTGAGCGTCAGGATGCTGTGGACCTGTGGTCCCTGCTAGCGTAGACCTAAGCTCCTCTATAGCATCGGTCGTCGGTCGGGGTGTGTGTGTGGCATGTTGCTTGCCGGATGCCGCGACGGCGCAATCTATCCCCTGTCTCCGCGTAGCTAACGCATCTCACTGTGAGTGTCGGCAGAGGAACCCTTCCAAGCGGGGCCCGTAGTGTGCTCCGGCCTCCGGGTACGGGTGCCAAAAACCGGATGCGGACGTGCGCATTATTGGTCTTGTATCTAGGACGGACACGGACGGACGGACGGACGGCGAACACTGGGCACCGGGACCCGGATTGCTGCGATATCTAAGCTGCCCGCCGTCATGGCGCGTCGTCTCCTCCTCCTCCTCCTCTTTCCTCTCGTCTCCTCTGTCACCGGGCTCAGGCGCAGCGACTTCCCGCCGTCCTTCCTCTTCGGCGCCGGCACCTCGTCTTACCAGGTACGCCCCGAGGCACCCCCCCGTACGGCAGCCGATGCCGAGCTCAGCAAACCAGCTCTTACGGACGCACGCAGGCGCGCACGTAAAGAGCTGCATAGTTTATTCATCGATTGAGCTGCGTGCCGCCATCATGTTTTTTTTTATTAATTTGCTTGCAAAGTTAAGGTGAAAGCCAGAGATTCCTTTCACCGGTTAATTTGTTGCTCTTCTCTGGCCGTGTGTCTCATTCTCCTTCTCTCGTTTCCCCTGTGCTCTACTCAAGGAAACTGTTTTTTTTTCCTCGATCACGCAAAAAGTTTACGCGTCTTTATATTAAAAGTTTACGCGTCTTTATATTAAAATAGATAAAAATTCAATACAACACATTTTGACGGCGTCTTAGGTTGAAAGGTTTACAATAAGCTCGGACGAAACCGTAGCTCTCAACCTTTCCATTTTCCTATATGTTAGTTGAATACTTTATCAACTATTTTTTTTCTCCGTTTAAGTCCTTATGACTATCTTGTAATTCTCATTCTCATTTTAGATTGAAGGCGCCTACCTAGAAGACAACAAGGGCCTGAATAATTGGGATGTCTTCACCCACATTCAAGGTGCTTCGATAAGTCTCCGTAATGCTTATGATGATCTAAGCAACTCAATAATAAGCGTATAAGCAAACTATGGCCGCCTTTGAGTGGAAGTAGCTACTATTATAGTTAAGGACATTCTAGAACAAGCGATTCTTGGGGGATATTTTTTCAGTGCTTTTGTTGAAATTTCTTGGAGATGCATCTATTTAGGAGGTCATTGTTGCACAGCACTTCCTCTTTCTGTTTTTGTCTCAGAGATTCATTTCATGCTCTTGAATCAGGGGAGGAAGTGAACATTTTTTAACCAATGAATGCATCTTTTGTTTAGAATTGGGAGGGGCATATAGGAAATAAAAGTCCCGGTCAGGACTCAGGATTGGCTCGCTCCGGCTCTGTGCTGTAGTAATAAGAGGAATAGAGGATCCACAGAACGTGGCTTGGACTTACTCCACGTTGATTTGAGGGGTAACGAGAAGCTGTCCAGATGGGGCTTAATAGCTAGCTAGGACAATTTTGTGTTGAAACCCAACAAAACCACTGCTGGTAGACTCGATTCAGGAAATATTGTGGACGGAAGCAATGGGGACGTGGCGCAAGTGTTTGTTTGGCAGTCCCATCAGGCACGTGCCTGCACAGCTATAAACATGTGCGCTTTGAAAATCACAGAATTGTTGCCTGTCTTAGTCTTGGCTATTAAAAACCAGGAAAGATTGGGGATGGAAGCAATGGGGACGTGGCCACTGACCATTATCATCGATACAAGGTAAGCATCATCGTAAACATAAAGACATTTTACCAGTGCTAATGCATTTTTTTAACCCTGCATAAATTAGTAAGATGAAGGGGGTCGGCAGTTCCCTCCACAAAGTAAAATCTCACTCAAAGTCAGCACTGGCAGGAGGACATAGAAATGATGCATTCGATTGGCCTCGACTCCTACAGATTCTCATTGTCCTGGTCGAGAATACTTCCAAGTGAGCTCATTCTCAGAATTTCATGAGTTACACCCACCGTCAATGCCTTTTGACCCAACTTCTAGCTCCCAGCTCGACAATACGCACAGAATCCTTCCATTGTGCCAGCGTTTAACTTAAATTATATGCTTACCTTTCAAATATCCCTGGTCAGAGGGTCGCTTCGAAGTGTTAATCCGGCAGGCGTTAAATTCTACAACAGCCTCATCAACGGCCTGCTAGGAAAAGGTATGCATTCTTTCTTCTGTTATTATGTGACCAGCGTCCTCCCTCCACAAATACCACCCTGCAAAACAAGCAAGCGTTTCAGTTCAGTCTCTTTCATCTGGGCCTGGTATTTGATGCGCTTGGATCAGGGATACAGCCATTTGTGACGATCAACCACTATGACATACCTGAGGAACTCCAAGAAAGATACGGCTCTTGGTTAAGCCCAGAGATTCAGTAAGCCCATATTATATCTTTATCTACGAAGGTTTCGCAACAATTTCTAAGATAAATGTCACCGCACGAAGTGCAGTAATCTCATATGTGGTTGTTTCTGCATTTGTGTTCAGGGAGGACTTCACCTACTTCGCTGAGCTTTGCTTCAAGATGTTTGGTGACCGAGTAAAGCACTGGACTACGTTCAACGAGCCAAATCTTGTGGCAAAGCTCGCATACTTCAACGGCAGATTTCCACCCAGCCACTGTTCCAAGCCATTTGGGAAATGTGATTCTGGGAATTCATCGACTGAACCCTACATTGCAGCGCATAACATGATATTAGCTCATGCAAAGACAGTCAATATCTACAGAAAGAATTACAAGGTACAATACACATTTGGATCAAAAGGGAGTGGGGACTAACCATGTGCCTGCTCTTAAATCCTCATGGAAGTTGTATAAGTTGTTTTCCTCATGCCCCATCCTTCTCACTTCTCAGGCCATGCAAGGTGGCTCTGTTGGAATTACAGTATATATGAGATGGTATGAACCATTGAGGAATATCACAGAGGACCACTTGGCAGTAAGCCGAGCTCAGTCTTTCGAAGCTCCATGGTATCAGTTGATTCAGTTCCAACCTTCCATCACAATATAAGTTTACTATTAAGACTGACTTCTCTGGTCATCATGATTGAATGCTCACTTGATGAATATATGCTAAAACAGGTTCCTGGATCCTTTGTTCTTCGGTGACTATCCTCACCAAATGCGCCAAATCTTAGGTCCAAACTTGCCGAAATTCACAGAAGAAGAGAAGGAACTACTGAAAAATCAAATTGACTTCATCGGAGTAAATCACTACAAAACATTATATGTCAAGGATTGCATCTATTCTCTGTGTGATTTGGATACCTACGCTGCTGATGCTTTAGTTTCTGAATCAACAGAACGAAATGGGATACCCATTGGTAAACCGGTAAAAGTTGGCATTGTACATTGCATTATTCTATGCAACAAGAACTTATTCTATGCAACAAGAACCCTACTTCCAAATTGATTTTTGCACAACCTAACACTGCTAAACTAATATTGCAGACACCGGTTGCTAACATTTATATGGTTCCAAGCTCTATGGAGAAGTTGGTCATGTATTTAAAGCAGAGATATAAAAGCATACCTTTGTACATCACAGAGAATGGTGGGTTACAAGGTTTAGCAAAATCTACATATTAGCTACAAAACATATGCCTTTGTACAGAACAATAATTCAGTTCTATGCATCTTTATACACAGTACACTTGTACACTAGTACCATAATAATATCTGTATGGACCTCTTGATCTCCCTTTTTGGCCTTTCAGGTTATGCCCAAATAGGCAATAGCAGCACTACAGCAGAAGAATTAATTAATGATACTGAAAGGTCAAGTTACATTCGTGACTACCTCACTTACTTGAGCTTTGCAATAAGGTTGTTCCATTCCTCAATTATCTTTTCATGTAAACTGCTCTGCAGCCGGGTAATAACAAATTTTTGCTACTTCTGTGCAGGAAAGGAGCAGATGTGAGAGGTTACTTTGTGTGGTCTTTGATGGATAACTTCGAATGGCGCTCTGGTTACACCATAAAAAGTATGGTCTTTGTCATGTAGATTTCAAGTCACTAAAGCGAACACCAAAACTGTCTGCTAAAATGGTACAGCAAGTTTATCAAGACCTATGAACAGATAGAGATGGCCTCTGAAGAATCACCTAAGCATATGGTTTCCCAGCACAGAAATACAGAATTCTCAACGTCCATGTTTGTACAGTACTCAATGATTTGATAAAGATGTTTACACAGGAAATTATTTGGTAAATTTCCTCATGCCCATGTATGCCAGCACCATAAACTCTAATATCAAAATCAAATAATACCTCTAAAGAGAGTTTACTAAAAAGAAGCAGATTCCATATTCTGACCAAGTGACCATCCTCCTTCCAGCCCAAAATGTATTTCTAATATAGCAATAACATTTTCGACAAAGAATATAGCAATAACATGACGACAATAACAAGATAATTGCATTTTTTATGCTATGGTTACCTGCACTTGGTCTATATGCCCAGATTTTGGTGAAATTCTAGCTTATGAAGGGACTGAGAACACATTGCCACTTCATCAACTATAACATGCACACATAACTAGTGGCTATCTGCATTAAATCATGCGTTATACAGTGTCATATAGGATTCGGCTTGGGAGACAATATGACAGAATCATGAAAGATACAAAGTGTAAGCATTGAATGCACACATCAAAGTAATCAGCAACTGCTTGCATAATCCAGTATACATACATATTGTCCCTGGAAGAATGGAAGTCATCGAAAAAACAGTACCTATGTATATGGCATTTGATAAAGAAAAGGCATATAAGTTCATTATTTTGTTGATCAAATCACTCTTTCACAAATCTCCTCTGAAGCTTTGCAACGAAGTTATAAATTATAGTAAACAGCGTAAATCAAGACACTAATTCTACATTGTTACCAGTATTTCTTAAGAGTGGCATATGACATATTACATAGATGCAAAAGTTCTTCCTCAGCATACTAAAGTGAACTAATATATATTATTCCATTCATATAAAAAATCGTACACTAGAATTTTAACTGAAATGATATATTTTTCACTAGCAAATATATTTCCCATTGACATATATCATGTGAAAGTCAACTACAGCATTTTGGTTGCAGAAAGTACTGCATCTACTTGCAGCAACAACTCTTCATTGACACCATGAAGGCTAGAACTATTCCGCCTGTGTGGGAGTAGCAGGGGGAGATGACGTAGGTGTAGTGGTCACAATTGTTGCTGAAGGTTCCTTTAGAGACTTTGGCCCCTTATCATCACTGACTTCCGTTGCAGCTCTCTCCTTAGCCTTTTGGGCTCTTTGAACTACTTCCTCCTATATGTATCATATACATAAGAAAACTCAGTACCGGTTAGTGAAAAGAAAAAAATAAGAAATTGGAAATGGCAATTTTTACTATATGGAATCCAGTTATCAATAATGACACAAAACAGTTGATTTATGTGATATCTCCAAACAAACCCATCACACTTTATCTAGGGCATCTGGAGTTCTGGACTCTACCATATAGTGCTCCCAAATGAATGCAGAACCATTTCCCTTCTGCGAATTTTCAACACATATTTAACGGCGCCTAACGCAGGGAACATATTTACTTTTACACTAACTAGGCTATTACGCTTACGCCCAATTTGCAGTTCAATGCTTATTCCTTGTCGCACATCTTTTGTTCTATACATTTTGGTATTCCACACGGTGATAAAGCGTCATAGAGATGTCAATTACTGAAGAGTCAGATCATTGGCAAACGTCACGGAGAATGAAATACAGTGAGTGCTCATCTGGAGCGAGGATTGTGTCACGCAGTACCTGGAAATCCTGCACCTGCTTCTGCTGCTCGGCCTGCCACTGCCCGACGACGCTGAACACCTCGCCCACCACCGACTCGACCCGCTCCGTGAGCGCCTCCGCGAAGGCCTTCCCGAGGAAGAAGGCGTCGAGGACGGCCTTGCTCTCGTTGTCGTCTGCGCGACGACACCAGCAAGAGCACAGAGTGAAGCCCAGGCTCGAATCGGACTGGCTATCTGCTCCCCACCCCACGTCAGAGAGAGAGGTTACCTGGTTTGGGTTCCGGGCGCGTGCCCCCGCCGCCGCTGCTACTCCGGGCCGCGAACCTGGGGAGCCTTCGGAGGGAGGAGGGGAGCGCGCGACGTGGTGCCGAGGCGGGGAAGGGGGCGCAGCAGACGGGCGAGATGGACGCAGAAGGTGGCGCCATGGTGCTCGCCTTCTCTTCTTCTCGGGGGTGTGTGTGTGTGCTTCGTGGAGGTGAGGGGGCTCTCGCAGCAGGTGGGACGGTGGGAGTTGGGTGCTCGACGTCGACGCCCCCGGCGGCCACCGGCGGATGCGAAGCCGAGGGAGGATTCGGGCCGGGTCAGCGGTTGCGGATCTCTGAGTGAGGTCACGCACACGTCATGGGGGAGATGGTCTTGTCACGAGTCACGACCACCGCGCTAAACGATCCACAACGGCTGAGCCCAGCCGCTGCCACGCTTCCAATCCAACAGCACCGGCTGGCTCGAGCTGCCTGGACGCCTCGACCAGGCTCAAGCGCTCGACAAAGGCCCACGGCCTAAGAACTTGAGCGGCCCACGGTCCACGCGCTCACTCGCTCGACAAAGGCCCACGGCCCAAGAACTTGAGTTGCCTTGCGGAATGTGGGACTTGCGGTCGTGCACCGCCGAGTGCCGGCGGTCAGCAGCCTTGCGCACCCTCCCGGCTCGCTGCAAGGCACAGTCCATGGTGCACGGCGAGCTCAAGGGCTCCTCGCCCCTTCTACAGAGAAACAGGAGAGAGGTAGCGGATCTGACTGTTCATTCCTGAGTGGCGCAACTCGGTACAACTGCATGAATCCAGTTCGCCTTGCGTTCCATAAGCTGGCAAACTCATCCATCAAGCAATTATCTGCTTGTCTGTGCGACTGCGAGTATGACGTTCTTGCACTTTAAAAGATTCTATAATTTTTTGGAATTGTTCGTTTACATAAATAAATGTGTTATAGAACAGTTTTAAGTTGTTTGATTGAAACAAGTATAAAACCTAGTCCTCTCTCTATCTTCCTTGAAACAACTGTGAGCCAGCTCTCTAAGCTAGTTCCACCTATTTCGAAACAGGAAGCTAAAAGCCAAAAGTGTGCGACGAGTTGAACGACCTTGCGATGGTTGCATTTGCAGTGTGCGCCTGCTAGTAACTTGTACGCTGTCCCGGTTCGTGGCCTCTTTAGAAAACCAGTCCAGACTTCAGAGTCAGATAAATGCAGACGGGAGGGAGAGATGTCGCAAACGATTTGCAAATTTGCCGATCTTTGTATTTGGTGCCTGGGGAACAAAGCAGTTGCTTTCTACTGTATTTCTGATGGGCCAAACGGCGTCGAGCCTGACGCAGATTCCGGAACTGCCGCCGGCGGTGGTGTTGGTGCCCATCTGGATCTCAAACGCCGCGCTCTGCAGCGCCCTGATTGAGCGACGGAACTCCACGGCGACGGCGCAGCGGTCGACGACCCGGAGAACGGCCGCGCACATCTCGGCCTTGAGGTGGCTGCTCGGGCTGGTCCGCTGGAGCTCCATGCAGCGAGAGAGGATCTTGACGGTGTCGGCCATCAATGCCTCCGCGCAAGCAGCCACCGCCGAAGCGCGGCTACCTTGAGCGTCTCCGGCGGACCGCTTCGTCGTCACCCACGACGTGACATCCCGCAGGCAAGTCAGCTCCTCCAGCTTCCTGAACGCGCCACGACGATCGCTCGGGCGAGGCCGTGCGGCTGCGCGGGAACGGCCTCGAGATCCTGGATCCTGCCGTTTGCGGCACTGCTGCTGCTGCTGCCCGAGCTCTCGAGCTCCGCCAGGAGCCTCGTGGTGATGTCACCGTACCGACGGCCGAGAACCAGAGGGCCGAGGCTTGCTTCTCGGGGTCGGTGCCGACGTCCCATGCTTGGAGTCGGAGGAGGGCGGCCATGAGCCGCCACACGCCGTCGTCCCCGAGGCCCTGCCGCCGCTGGTCGGGCGACCGAAGAGGTCGATCGTGGCCCTGTACTTTGACACTGAGGTTAGCCGGCGCAACGCAACGCGACGCAAAAACTACCCAAAAACGGTTCGCGGGTAATTTGGCAGTCGCTGAACGGCTTGAAGTCTAACCGAGTAGCCCGTCCTTGGGAAGAAAATTACATGGACCCTGGGTCCATTCGATGGCGGGTGCGCCCCTAGGCTAGATTGCTGACGCGTGGTAGAGGATTAAATCGAGCGCTCACGGGAGTGGGCTCCTCCGCACGCATATATCAACCTTCCACGCGTAGACGCTAGCTAGGTCAGGCTCAGTCACGGCTCGGCTCCGAAGCGCAGCGCCACGTTGAGTCGAGATGATTCACACCAAAGCTTCGCATGTGCGTTTTGTTTTCGACATTTGGAGATGAACCTTATTTATTTCAGTGCAATCTACATTTGGCTTGCTTTTTTTTAGGGAAATCTACATTTGGCTTGCTACTCCTGCACCACCTTTATGCAACGTATTGATGCTAAATAGACTGAAACTACAGTGATCTGAAAAGGCACGAGATTCAAGTTCTCGATTGAAAACTACAGCCTTGTTCTCTTTCACCTACTTTCGCAAGTTTTTTTTTGCTTTCCCATCACATCAATTTATACACACATGTATGGAGCATTAAATGTAAATAAAAAATAACTAATTACACAGTTTAGTTGTAAATTACGAGATGAATCTTTTAAGCCTAGTTGAGCCCCGATTAGACAATATTTACCAAATACAAACGAGTTAGAGAAGGTTGCAAAGATAACAAGGCCTACACCTTTATCTTGGCGAATTGATCATAGATCACCGGTTGGATTCCTTGTGGTCGAACTTCAAGTCCTCAACTTGATACTAGTGCTCGTATTTTTTTAAATTTATTCTAGGATTTTGGATGCTATGCATTTAGTGGTAGACGACGTCCCCTCAAATCAACAAAGAAGACGCCTATGGGACTTCGTGACTCTCAAGATCTGTCGTTTCGATCCTTTGGAGGTGCTCATGAAAGTACGGTTTTTGTATGCGTGTATTCATAGGGGTGAACGTGCGTGCATTTGTGAGCATCTATATTGTATTATGTAATCCTAAAGAAAAGACTTGAAATAAGCTGTGCAATTGAACCGTCAGTTTATGCTGCAATTGAACAGTCAGAATTTGTACTAAGCTTGCATCTGCCTCGCACCTGCCTTGCCATGGTAGCAGACTCGACGTAGTAGTTGAAGACAAAAACGCATACACGGGACGATACATAGCCTCGGCGTGAAACATCGACTCGACATGGCGGGCTGCCCGCTTGGGAGCCGAGCCGTGACCGAGCCTAAGCTAGTGTTTACATGTGGAAGCCGAGATGTGCGAGGCTGCGAGCGGAGGAGCCACCACCACTCCTGTGAGCGTTCGATTTAATTCTCTGCCACGCGTCAGCAATCCAGTCTAGGGGCGCACCCGCCGTTGAATGGACCCAGGGTCCACGTAATTTTCTTCCCGTCCTTGACGGAAAAGGTTGGAGACCATGGAAAACTCAAGAGAGCGCCAAAATTCCGCCCGCGTGGCACTGTGGCACACTATGAACGTCTAACGGGTCGAGCACGTTTGGATTTTGGAGCAGCTTGTTGCCAACCGGGTCACCGTGATTCCACTCCATCTGTCCGGTGTCCGCCCAGGTCCAGCGCTCCGTTCACTGCTCAGTGAACCGTGGACTGTGTGGTGTCGTGCTCATACTCCCTCTGTCCCACTGTGTCTGTGAAGAGCACGTGGTTTTTTAACGACCAATTTCATGGGACGGAGGGAGTACGCCTCCTGCTGGGTCTTCTCTGCACTCGACGTCACCAGACGCCTTGTCACTGACGGCAGTCTGGTGTCAGCTCGCGATTCGACGGCCGTCCAGTACGCTGTCCACGCTCTTGCACCGGATGGAACGGGAGTACTGGCGTAGTGCTAGTAGTACATGTTTCTCCCTTCGTAGTCAACCAAACTAGTCCACTCATCACAGGCTCAGCTCGGAGCTCCAGCAGATTGCCCCCATGGCAGCGGCGCGAGGCGAGGGGAGGCTGGTCGACGACCTGCGGGACTTCCTGGACGACTTCACCTTCCGGGCCAAGCGGCTGGCGGCGCCGCTACTGCAGAAGTTCGGGCCTTCCTCGGAGCCGAGCGCGGTCGACGACGGCGAGCTCGACAGGCTCAGGTCCAAGCTCAGGCGCATCCGCGCCACGCTCCGGGCCGCCGAGGACCGGGTGGTGGCGGACGCCTTCGTCGCGCTGTGGCTTCGGGAGCTCCGGGACCTGGAGCACGCGGCCGAGGACGTGCTCGAGGAGCTCGAGTTCGAGGCGCTCCGTTCCGCGCGCCTCGAGGGGTTCAAGCTCCATCTGCTCCGCACCTCCGCCGGCGGCGGCAAGCGGAAGCGCGAGCTCAGCTTGATGTACGCCTCCTCCCGCGACCGCCTCGGCCGCAAGATCGCCAGGATCATGGAGCGGTACAACGAGATTGCGAGGGACAGGGAGGCGCTCCGGCTGAGGAGCGGCGATGGGGAGAGGCGGCGCGAGGTCAGCCCCATGACGCCCACCAGCGGCTTGATGAAATGCCGCCGGCTTCACGGAAGGGAGCCGGACAGGAGGCAGGTCGTTGAGCTTCTGTCATCTGGCGAAGCTGGTTGCTATGGTGTCTATTCTGTTGTTCCTATCGTTGGGCCGGCCGGTGTCGGCAAGACTAGTTTAGCACAGCACATCTACAACGACGAAGCCATAAGCTCAGACTTTGACATTAAGATGTGGGTATGGGTGTGCCAGGAGTTCAATGTCCTGGAGCTCACGAGGAAACTCACCGAAGAGGCTACGGAGTCCCCTTGTGACTTTGCCGACATGAACCAGATGCATCGTGTCATCACTAATCAGCTGAATGGGAAGCGCTTCTTGCTTGTTCTTGATGATGTGTGGGATGAGAGCCGCGATCGATGGGCGAGCTTGCAGGTGCCTCTGAAATGTGCTGCTCCTGGGAGCAGGATTATAGTGACCACTAGAAGCACTAAAGTTGCCAAGATGATGGCTTTGAAGATACACCAATTGGGGTACCTGTCTGATGCCAGCTGCTGGTCTGTCTGCCAAGATGCTGCTTTGCGAGGCCGTGATCCCAGTATTATCGATGACAGCCTTATTTCCATTGGTAAATTGGTTGCAGCAAGGTGCAAAGGCTTGCCGATGGCTGCAAATGCAGTTGGTCATCTTTTATCCAGTGCAATTGATAGGAATCATTGGGGGGCTATTGAGCAGAGCGATTTTTGGAACAATGAAGTGGTTGGGCAGGCCCTTCCTGCTCTTCTGGTGAGCTACGGCAGCCTGCATAAGCACTTGAAACACTGTTTTTCTTATTGCTCGCTATTTCCAAAAGAATGTTTGTTTAGAAAAGACAAGCTGGTCCGTCTATGGTTGGCGCAAGGCTTTATTGAAGCAGACAAAGAACATCATGCTGAAGATGTTGCGTGCAAGTACTTTGATGACCTTGTGGAGAATTTCTTTCTTCTGAGGTCACCATACAATGACGAGAGGTAAACAAAATCTTAATGATTCTTGAAGTGCCAAGCATTAAGTTAATAATCTGGTTCTAAACACAAAAGCAAGTTAGTGACAATCCATTCTCTTAACGGTGACAATCAATTCTGGTATTGATAGCTTGCCTTTTGCTAATCATAGCTGTTACGTGATGTTCGTTGCTATCATGAATTGTAATAGTCATCTTACATATGATACAAAGCTGAACTAAGTTGTGCATGGACTCAACTGTTGGTCATGGTGCATACTTTTGTTATACATCGTACTAGTGCCCATACATCAATGTCTAGATCCAATGTATCTACCTGGTGTTTAGGTTGCATGCTAATGTGTGATACATATCAGAAACTGAATAATGAAGATGGTGGAGCCACTTTCAAATGGATGAAATGCAACTATAAATAGAAGTTGTGAGTAGAATATTGCAAAAATATTTATTTGATTGAAGAGTTAAAACACATCATTGATTGCTTGCTAGAAAATCTTGATATATATTCGTGTTGTTAACTCGTTATATGAGGTGTTCGTTGTGCAATCTAGCTAGTGCTTTTATACAGAGAAATAAGGAATGGATTAGGAAATTAATACATTACATATTAAATATGTAAACCCCAAATATTAATGACTATGCTATTAGCATCAACATGATTACACAACCAAGAACACTGGTGCTATTTTATCCTCCATTCATTGTGCATTTCCCTTTTTCCTTAAGGTTCACATGTTACAATAGGATAATATGTTGATATTTCCTCAGTATTAATGCATCTTGACTCTTGATTACTTGCACTGTCTGTCACGGAATTAAGGAGTTATATGATATTATCATGCCTTGCCTTGTGAACCTTGTATAACTAATGTTGTTTGTTCAGTGATTCTAAGAGAACAATGCAGCTGCTATTGGCTTTCTTCCAGATTTTGATTGTTACCAATCCAATAACATAGTAAACATCTTGGTTTGCTTGTTAAATCCTGTGATTTTTACTGAACTATGACTCCCATTGTTTCATTAAATGAATGGCATTACAATTTCACTGACCTCGGTTATGCATATCGACTTTTTGGCTCATTTTCAGTGATGACAACCTTTTGTAACAATATTCTGTGTGTGTTTATGTTGTTCTGAGATAATTTATAGAACTACAATATTTTTTTCTTCCAACAGGTTTGTCTTGCATGACCTCTATCATGAGCTTGCTGAATATGTCTCAGCCAAAGAATATTCCAGGATAGAGAAATCTACATTCAGCAATGTAGAAGAAGATGCTCGACACGTATCCTTTGCTCCAAGTGAGGACCACTCGAATGAAATTGTGCAATTCTGTGCACTCCATAACCAATGTCTGAAAGAATCTCTAAATCCTGGCTTGCGAACACTTTTGATTGTTCAAAAGGATGATTTCAAGAGTGAAGGAAATACTTTGTACATAAACTTCCCAAGTGGCCTGTTCAGGCTTCTCGGGTCTTTGAGGGCTCTTGACTTGAGTAATACCAACATAGAGCACCTGCCACACTCTGTTGGTGAATTGATACACCTTAGATACCTCAGTCTTGAGAGTACCAAAATCAAGTGCCTACCAGAGTCAATAAGCGCCCTCTTCAAGTTGCATTCGTTGAGTCTCAAATTCTGCAATAACCTTGGTGAATTACCTCAGGGGATCAAATTCCTCACTAATCTAAGGCATCTGGAACTGCCATCCATGGATAACTGGAATATGTGCATGCCATGTGGAATTGGTGAATTAACAAACCTACAGACAATGCATGTGATCAAGGTCGGAAGTGATTCTGGCAGCTGTGGGATTGCTGACTTGGTTAACTTGAATAAGCTTAAGGGAGAGCTATGCATCTCAGGAATAGAGAATATCACAAGTGCACAAAATACTCCTGAAGCTAGCATGAAGAACAAAGTTGAATTGCGCAAATTGATTCTCCACTGGTCTTGTGTCGACTCCATGTTTTCTGATGATGCGTCATCTGTTTTGGATAGTCTTCAACCTCACCCTGATCTAGAGGAATTGACAATCAAGGGCTTTTGTGGTGTCAGATTTCCTTTATGGCTGGGGAATGAGTATATGTTTAGCTTGTCCATTTTAGAACTAAAAGATTGTCTGAATTGTAAAGAACTGCCCTCTCTTGGCCGGTTACCTTGTCTCAAACATCTTTCCATCAGTTCGCTCACCAACATAAAGCATGTGGGAAGAATGCTTCCTGGCCATGACAAAACTTACTGTGGTGATTGTAGATCCAGCAGCAGAGCCTTTCCTACATTGGAGACACTGAAGTTTATGAACATGGACTCCTGGGAGCTATGGGATGAGGTTGAGGCCACAGACTTCCGTTGTCTTCAGCATCTCACCATCATGAGATGCGGCAAATTGAACAGGCTGCCCAAGCTCCAGGCACTGCAAAATCTTCGTATAAAAAATTGTGAGAATCTGCTCAACTTGCCAAGTTTCCCATCCCTCCAATGTATTAAAATTGAGGGTTGCTGGCGTGTTAGTCAAATAATGCAGCTCCGAATATTTTCTCATATTGAGACATTAGAACTCCGTTGTCACAAGAAACTTGTATCAGTGAAAAAGGTCCAGAACCCAATCCTTCACAGTTTTGGATTGAAGCAGGAAGGGCAGCTACATAAGTTTTCAGGGTGTCAAGTATTGCCTTTTCAGAATTTCTCTGTTCAAGATAGTCAGGTACATGTGACCACTAAATTACATATACCAAATACAATTGTCATTTGATGTAACAGATTCTGAAACGTTCATGCTCGCTATATATTTCAGACAACTTGGACATTTTTAAGGTGTGTGGGACAAATACATGAATATAATTGCAATTTTGTTGCATTTACGGATCTTACATCTGGGCAAGCCAATGTAAATCATTCTGAAGGTAGCTCCATCCACACATACTTGTTCCTTTGTCGGCTCTTTTTTCATTTTCGGCATGCATATGCATTAACGACATTGAATTTGGCCTATTCTTTAATAGGAAGAACATATTTGGTACCTGTAATGTTTATGTCAACTCAAGACATTTAACAGAGATTGCTTTCATTTATGTTTATTAATTTCAGCTGATACCTGTAAAGATGTATCATTCCATGCTGGACAACCTGAAGACATTGAGCTTTTATCCTGTAAACCAGTTTGGGTTCAAATGGATCAGCCAGAAGAGATTGAGCTTATTTGCATAGACTGATAATGAAATCGGCGTGATGGACAAACCAGGATCCTCAGGTGGTGAACTGATGGCATCCGGATAATGCAGCTCAGACCAGTAACCAACGCTTAAGATTTTCAATCTAAGACTCAAATTCTGGTTAGCTGATGTTGTATGACAAGTAACATAAACCAGAGTCAACTGGTGTCGAGGTTGCTCCATCCGGTATTTATCTATCTTTTTTGGTAACTGTATGTACACTCTGATATTTCAGCAATACACATACACATCTGGATCAACCAAAGTCGACTGGTGTCAGGATTGCTCCATGCGGTACTTCTCTTCTGGTAACTGTATGTACACTCGATATTTTCATGATACACATACATTACCTTGTATGTTCCTGTTATTCATCAGTGTACAAAATGTATCCTGTGATGAAGAGAAATTCACATTCAAACAACCTGTATTCAAAATTGGCATAGCATTGCACAAAACGAACAAAGAAAAAGATGATTTATCATTTGACTGCATGTATAAGATGTTGGTCAACAGCATATCATTGTGTTCCAGTCTAATATTTGACGAAACGAAACCAACCAATATGGGATGTTCACCACATAAGTAGCTGCCCCAAGGCCCCCAACATAGTACTCTATCGGTCTGTCCATCACAACATGGCTACATAAAGTAATGAATATTAAAGCAGCATGAATAAAATACCCGAGCTAAATTCTTAGTGCTCCCTTCTTTCCAAATTGTAAGTTATTATGGCTTTTCTAAATCCATAGCTATACATAGCTAGGTATATAATAAAAGCTATGTATCTAGAAATGCCACATCAACTTACAATTTCGAAATCAGAGGGAGTAGTAGTACAGTACAGTGCATTGCATGGTGCATACAGTACAGTACAGTGCATCTTGGATCTTCCTGAATCCAGAACACGCAGACGAGACTTGGCATCTCGATCCCGTTGATCACTAGTAGCGCTTATTGCTTCCTGTACCAACCACCGCACGCCATCTTGATCTGGAACGCCAAGAGTGAGCCTCGCTGGCGTGCCGCTGCCCCCGCTCACGCCGATAAATTTCCCGCCCTTGCGCCGCACGGCTGATCTTTTGGAGGCCGGCCTCGATAGGCACACCAACACGCTCGTCGGCGAGCAATTCCGGCGTCAGGAGCCGTTTCCACCCTTCGTGCCACACGACGGCCTCCCCACCGTGGGTCTCGCAGCCCACAGCCACCGGCACAGCGCGTCCTGCCACTTGCCGAAGAACTCCTCTTCCAGGAGCCGCGCCATGTCCTGCACCGACACCACGGACGCCCACCTCATCACCCCGGCGAACCCGCCGTCGTCCTGCCTCGGCGGCGCGACGCGCAGTGCCCGCAGGCCCTGCCTCAGGTACGGCACGACGTGCCGGCCGACGAACCGCTCCCAGGAGCCCGGCCCGAACGCTTCCTTCCACGGCGACACCATGCCGCAGTCAGCTATGGCGCGCGCCGCGTGCCATCCCTCCAGCGCCTCCCCCGAGCTTGCGCCGCACCGTCACGTACAGCGGCTCAAGCCATCGCCCGAGGAGCAGGACCCACCGCAGCACCCAGACGTGGCACGGCACGAGCTCCCACCGCGGGTCCCACGACTCCACGGCGGCCGACAGCTTCGGCATGACCACTTGCTCCAGGAGGCGCTGGATGGCGGGGAGCGGCAGCGCGTCGCCCCACGTCTCCAGGAACCGGATCATCGGCTCCGGGTCCTTGGCCTCCCACGTCTCCGCCGCCGATGCCAGCGCGGGCCCCACCACCACGGCGTCGACCAGCTCGCCGTACGGCGAGACGGCCGACCCGTCGTCTAAGAGCGTGTCTTTGAGCGTGGTCACCGTCTCCAGCCCGCGCGACGGGTCCTCCAGCGGCTCCCACCGCCGGAACACCGCGTGCAGCAGCGGCGCCACGATCGCGCGCGCCGCGTCCGCGAGGCGGTACGCCGTGTACTCCCCGGGGACACCTCTCCTTCAAGGCCGCGAACTCGCGGACCAGCGCGCCCGTCGTGAGCGTCCCCGACGCGCTCTCCTCCTGCGCCCACTTCATGGCCTTGGTGATCGCGGCCGCGGCCGCCACCTCGCCCCCGCGCCTCGGGTCTCCTAGGCTGCTCGGCGTCGACGACCACCGTGCCGCCCGGGCGAGTGCCTTCTGCACGCGCACGACGGCCTCGGCGGCGCTCTCCTCCAGACGTCTGGCTAGGATCTTGTCGCCGTCGACGAACTCACGATCGCGCTTCCGTTTCCTTGCTCCTCCCCCAGCTTCGTCCCACTTGGGCCAGTTTTCGGCGCTGGGTGGCGGCAGCCCGTCCGCTCCACCGACGACGGGCCTCTCGACGGTGCCGAGGCCGGCGTTCTTGGGACGGAGGGCCACCTCGATGGGAGCGACGATCCCCTGTCCGTGCCTCCCGAGGCCCGTGCCTTCCTTGTAGTTCATGCGCTTCATCATCTGCGCCACCACCGCGTTGGACGCAAGGCTCCCCGGCTCCGGCGGCGGTAATGTGGGCTGCCGAGGCGGATCCTCAGACGAGGATGAGAGATTACGAGAACCCCCATGCTCACCGGAAGAGACGACGGCCGCTGAGACAAAATGCACGGCGGGCTTGGGAAGATCACCTGCTCCGTGTCGGCGTTTCTGCGGCGGACGCGCGCCGGAGGCACGAAGACCATCGTCGCCATGGTGGGCAGACGCGGAGTTCCGGCCAGTTCCCCACTGTGCCCAAGCCGACCTGCCGTTGTCCCCGGTGTAGCCGCGCTCGTCAGCCTCGCGGCGGTTGGTCGCGTAGCGCCACTCGTCGGCGGCCATGGCGCACACGCCGTGGCCTTCGGGGATGATGTATCTGAGATCTGACGCGAGAATGCGAGATGCGATTATGCGAAGCGCGCGGGTTTTGGTCAGGTAGCCCGGCCGGCGGGCCGGGGTGGCAGCGGCGGCGGTTACTCGTGGCACATTTTTTTTTTTTTTCCGCACCGAACTTCGTCGTCGATGCCTGCGGGCTGCGGCCCTAATATCGTGCCTCGTGGGCGTGGAACGCGTGTGCCCAAGTCCGAGTAGGGACTAGGGATGAATATACCTTCCACGAGAGCCCCGCTGTAAGAGATCAGTCGGTGAGTAGCGGCGTTCCTTATCTGGGCCGTAATAGGTAGGGCTGCTGGGTAATAAAACTACTAGCTAACACTATTAGCTAGAGGATATATGAATATACAGCTAACACTATTAGCTAACAAAAAACGCTAGTAAGGTAACTATTAGCTGTTATTATCTGATTTGGTATAATAGTGAGATACTCTATAGCAGAGATCTAATAAAGTAGTTATTAACTAAAGGTTCAGCTAACAATTAACTATTTTTTTAGTTGTACATCTCTTAAAAAAGATATAACTATTAACAAATAGCTATTATGGGAATCCAAACAGAGCCTTATTGCATGAAGATATTTGGCTTGCTCGATCACCCATGATTTTTTGTTAAGCAGTTGTTGGTTGTAGTTTTGAGCTACCCAACTAGGTGAATCTCTCGTGCAATCTAACTACCCTTGCTGATGTTATTTGTGCTCACCAAGTTGCTAAGTCTATTTGTGCAACCCGACTAGATGAATCGACCTACTCGATCTCTCTCATATCATAAATTTGATATTTTAAAGTTGGGTGAAGTTATTGGTTTCAAACTTTGACTTTGACTTTTTGTTCTAATATAGTTGTAAATATAGCAAAGGTATATTTTTATGAAAATATTTTTAAGGCAAATCTACTATAGCTACTTCCATACATTTAAACTCAAAACTTTAGAAACAATTCATGTATAGTCGTGAGTATGGAATAGTTAACTTCAGATAACTCAAAGTGCCATCTTTATGTAATTGTTGGATGGAGTAAACATCTATCATGCTAAAGAACAATCACATGTTATATGTGGAGATACCAAAGATAGGATCTATTTAGGTTCTTAAGTCTGAAATTTGGTTATCTAAACATTAGAAGTTTAGTTCTAATCGAATAAAAGGACTTACCCTAGAATATTTCACCCGTTGAACTATACATGCCTGTGATACATGGTTGTGTATGTGTTCAAATTTGTTTGTGTCATCATTTGTTTGCTAAATAATAATTGTAAAGAAAATAGATGTTTGATGATCAACATGACCATTTGGACTAACTTCATGATTTGGATGATCAACACCTCAAGTAAGACATTGGAAGCAAAGCAGCAAAGACCTACCAGGGACATTTAAGGGTCCAAGACAAAAGATGGAAGAAGCCCCAACATGAAGACACAAATGAAAATGAAGTCAAGACAAAGAGATTAATGAATTGGTCTTGTCTCATAATTTTTGATTTACTCAACTATTGCAAAAGAGATTGATTCCTTATAATGGGTACACCGGGTAGCAGGTGAGACAAGAGGATATGTAACTCCTACCCGAAGTAGTGACACAGTTGATGCTTGCCTACCTTTTAAAAAGTTCTCTTGAACACGTGGTGGAATACAAAGACTAGATAGGGTTGTTGCCACTACTAACCACCACAAATAATTCATGCAACAAGCGGCAACCAAAGGCAAGATCGAGTATAAGCACCACACTACACCTTCTCTCACTACTCTAATTGTGTACACATAGATCAATTAGACCACCTAATGAAGGTAATGATCTTGTACAAGTATGGTTATAGGATCACCAATCTTTTTAGGTAACAACTATGTGCTAAGATATGCCATAACAACAATAAAATAAGTATAATGTTGCACAAAGTAAAGACTAAGTAGAGTAGAGAAAGAATAGTATATTAAATAAAGGGGGAGTCTTAAAAAGAAAAAAGGTATAGAAGATATACCGGACTAGAAGACCAGCTTCAGACCTGAGCAAAGCTCACTCTACTTCTACCTCCCATACTAGGATATCCTACTAAAGAGATAAAATGGAGCAAATCTAAGCTTGGGAGCTCCCTTTCCTTCTTCCCTACTTTCATTTCATGAATGGAAAGGGGGTGTACCCCTCTATTTATACTATTAGTTGAAGTAGGTCCATGGATCCATGTGATCAACCTTCTCCTCCCTTGGATGAAGCCGCCATAGATGAAGGCTCCCAAAGTGTGTTTCCTTGCATGCTTACAAGCTAGACGGCGGTGGAAGGTCGGTGGGTGAAAGTGGGGGGTTGGCCGAACCCTATGACAGTGGGACCTCCCGACACCTTCCTTTTGGGTATATGCTAATTAATGTGGGTCCACTTTGAGGTTGATTTTGCTTATATGTGGGCCATTCAATCCTTATGAAGTGCTTGTGAGCCATTAAGAGAAAGCACAAGTCGATCAAAGGGTTTTTTTTTGGTTGATCCATGGGTCATGGCAAGCTTGAGAGACTAGTGGGTGAAAGTGTATCTAGGCCCCTAGTTGGTTTCAAAGTGATTGAATGATAAAATAATTAAATGACTAATGAGTTTAATGAGTCTATGAATGTGTTTCATTGGAAATGATCATACCAAACTCATGGTATCGATCAAATGAAGAAGCAAGCATATTTGGCAATTTGTAAATGATATATGAGTGATTCCATATGAATTGGTCTTGTATGGAAAATTTGCTATATCAAAAAAAAAAGAAATTAAAGTTTGATTGATATAAATATTTATATCAAAGAACATATTCAAGCAAGATTAATATTGAAGAAATGGTTTTAAATCTGTGCTCAAAGTTAGTTCAAATCATTGTGTGGCATGGGATGGCTTGAAAGGTGAAGATAGCAAGGTAAGGACTTTTGAGGGAATAAGTAAAGGTGAAGGCAAACGACACACTAAGGTGAAGAAGAGAGTACATGCATTGAGTCTTGCACAATCATGAGGAGAATAGATTGGCACGAGCTTTGCCTTTCAATTAAGAGAGATAGAGATTATATACGAGAGAGTGGCCACATCCCAAAACAAAAAAGTAGGAAGGCTCATATCATTATAATTCTACAAAGAAATGGAGTAGGGGATATTGATGAGCCGCTAAAAGTAAAGACTTCATTTGCTAGATTATATCCATACTCTCAAGGAGCATTGATATAAGCGAACATATTTATCGGGGATGATGGTTGTATCAATATGAAACGAACCAACAGAAATGCCATAAAAAACATTGTTGCCATCGAAGACCGATCAACTTGACACCAATGTTTGAGGTTCCCTCTTGATAATTGTCCACTTCTTGTCCACTTCCTTATCCCAAATGTCATCTCCAATCCATGGTTTGGTCATGATGCCACCAACCCACAAAAATGGCAAGTAGGTCGTTGCATTTATCTCTTCTCTCCCCCCGCACGTCGATTTCTACAAGCTGACCAATTAATCTTTAGGGCCTTCCATGGTGAGATCATAGTCACGGTGATTGGCTATGAGATCATGTTGTTGGGACACAACCCCAATTCCCCTAGAGCCATTTACTTGTATGCCATTAAAAAGATGGCAATCTCACCGAAGGACCTCAAAAGATGAAACTATCAAAAAGCGTACAAGCCCGGAAATTTTTCTTTCTCCCACGCCATTCCGGCTGGTCGCCGCTCGTTTTTGGCCGTTTGGGATATCCGACATGTGGGGTCGGGTATGGGAAATGACCTAGATGCCATGGGCGTAGAAGAGGGAGAGCCCGTGTTGATCGACCATGACCGCCCCCCTCTCACTCTCCCAGCAGACCGCCCCCACTCTCACTCTCCCCCCGACACCAAAACCCTAGCGGCGGCGAAGGGATCCAGCGGGGCGGCGGCGCAGGGCGTGGTTTCGTTGGCGGCGAGGGAGGAGCAACCGATCCCAAAGTGCGGCATGGGCTAGTCGAGAGGAAGGAGGAACCGTGAAGAGGAGGAACCGCGAAGGGAGGAGTCCAGGCGCATGGCGGCGAACATGGGGGCGCCGAGCCTTTCCCCGGTTTCGACAAGGGTTAGTACCAGATTCTCCCCCCCCACTCTCTCCCCTTCATTCCCCGTTCTTGGTTAGAAAGTAGATATGTTGGTGTACATGTCGTTTTGGAGGATTTGTTAGTTTGGTCCCCGATAGATTTGCCCCCCTCTCCCGATTGTTGTTGTCCATCCGTAGGATGGACCCAAATAGTAGCTACAACCTAGAATTTCGGATTATTGCTCCAAATTGCCGTGCTCGGTGGTTTAGCTTGAACGAGGTTGTGGATTCTGATCTTGCAAACTATTCAAATGTGGTAGGGGCATTGTGGACAAGTATCCCAGGCGGTATGGGGATGTTGTAAGTTTGTTTTACTGGTGCCATGAAACAAAGAAGAATATCCATATCTGCAATGATCATCAACTAGTGGAAATGTTTGAGAAAAACAAAGCTACTAGGTGCTGCTACATGACTTTAGCCTACCATGCACCCAATACGAGCCTCCTCCAATCCCATCTTGGGAAAACATTGATGAGCAAATCTGTGAACCTCCCTTGACTCCTTCCATGCCTTGTCCTAGCAATGCGACCCCAAGCCGTAGCCATACTCAACCAAGCCATACTCAAATGGACACCGCAGGCCAAGCCAAAGTCATCATGAACCCGCAAAATCAAGCCAAACACATACTCGGCCTGCAGCAGATGATTCATACATGGACCAAAGTGAGTCCGAAACCGAAACCGCAGATGATGGAATCCTAGTTAACCCAAACCCAGAGAATGAGCATGTTGGTATTGATGATGAAGGGTTGTACATTGACATACCAGTGCAGTCACCACCACAACAACATGGAGTCCAAGCTGGCAGCACACAAAGAGATGAGTGTCCAAGTCCTGGCAGCATTGAAGAAAATGAAACTGACAATGATGATAGCTCTGACTCTGATGCTGCTTGTGTTGATGAGATTGAGACTGACCCTGAGGAAGTGGATGAGATGGTTAAAGACCATGAGCCTGAAAACATGGCACCACTTGAGTATGACAAAAACAACCCACCTATGGATGAAGGCAGCATGTATGCAGACATGAATGAGTTCAAGATAGCTTTAGCTACACATGCTACAGTGAGGGAGATAAGGTATTTCATTGAAAAAAGTGATGCTACAAGGTACAGAGTGTATTGCCAGTGGAGGGATGATGGATGCAAATGGAGAATACATGCATCAACCATGAAAGATGGTAAAACCATGCAGGTGATATATATGTTTATATCTATTTTAGGTCCATAATGCAAGATAGGGGTTGTACTTGCATTAACTCGTTTTGTATTGTGTAATGCTTTGCATTAACTCTCGTTTTTTCATTCACGGTGAAAAGTGAACCCACCATTCATACATGCCGGAGCAAGAAGAGGACTGAGTCCCTCTAGGCCGCACTGGCACCGGGTCTGTGAGAAAGTGATTGATTGGCTCAAAGAAGATGGAATTTTGGGAGCCAAGGCATTGATAAAGAAATTGAGTGAAAAATTCAAAGTGCAGATGCCATACATGAGAGTGTACAATGGTAAGAACATTGCTATGGACAAGTTGTATGGCCCTTGGGACAAGAGTTTTGATAACTTGTATAGATTTAAATCCCAAATAGAGAGTGAGAGCCCAGGTTCTTTGGTTATCATTGATCACCACACCATCAACAACAAGATTAGGTTCAATAGGCTATTTTTTTTCTCTCAAGGCCTGTGTTGATGGATTCCATAATGGCCGCACCATATTTGGCAAAGGATAGTACTTTCTTGTATGGTAGGTTCGTGGGGCCAATTGTGTATAGCTTGTGCAGTTGATGGCCATAATTGGATGTATCCGCTCTTCGTAGGTGTTGTAGATTCTCAAAACCAATGAGAACTGGGTCCGGTTTTTGGAGAAGTTGAAAGAGGCAATAGGCACCCCAGAAGGTCCGACAATAAGCAATGCATCGCGGGACAGCAAGAATGCATGGGGTAAGTGAGGTTTTTCCACAGTCTGAACATAGAGAGTGCATGTACCATCTTGTGCGTAATTTCAAGAAGAGGTACAATGGCAAGATTTTTGATGATCATCTTTGGGCATCCTCATATTCTTGACCCGCCTACATGTTTGATAAGCATTACAATGCAATGGCTACAAAAACCGTAGTCAATGAAGTACCAAAACAAACTCATAAGAAGTTGTGGACTAGAAGCCGCTTTGGGCCGAGGAGCAAGGTTGACTATGTCACCAACAACTTGGTTGAGTCCTTCAACAACTGGATTAAGAAGGAGAAAGGCAAACACCTTGATGACTTGCTGGATAGCATTAGACAGAAGCTCCTCATTAAATGGAATATTAGAAAAAAAGTTGCAAAGAAGTTTGATGGGAAGATCCTACCCCACATTGTGCGAAGTTGAGGGAGGACAAACTTCAATCTAGATATTGATGTCATTACAGTAGAGTGATGGAATTGTCAAGTGTGTGCAAAAGGGAGTAGTGAAACAGCTTTCAGTTTGTGGTCAACACACATGAGAGAACTTGTTCATGCAGAGTGTGGCAAGGGACAGCATACCATGCAAACATGCTATTGCCTACATTACTTCTCTTCCCCGGCGTAAACTAGAAGACTATGTGGATGACTTCTATTCCATTGAGAGGTTCGTGAGTCGCATATGCCGGGTGTCATTCCATCCATTCTAGACAAGCAAATGTGGCCCAAAGCAAATCATGGGTTTTTATGCATCCTCCTCTACTCAAGTCAACAAATTGGGTAGAAGGAAGAATAGGCACAAAGGGAGCTTTGGAAGGTGGGAGCCAGAGGAGGAGCAAGAAGCATGAGTGCCCTATATGCCATCGCTAGGGCACCACCGGGTATACCTACAAAAATGGTGACCCAAAGGACATTGCCGCAATGCTACAAGATAGGTATCATTCTAAATTTCACACCCTCCTCATAGAAACCCGCACCTTGTCCTCCCCCCCCGCATTGAGCTAACTTCATCTAACTTGTTATTGCTGTGGGTGTGCCAAAGAAGAGGGTGAAGAGACAAGCCGCCGCTAACACGTAGACCAAAGATTGTGGTGGCTACACCGCACTGTGGATGGTCTTCCCTCGCTAATGAGGCAAAGACAAAGTCCCCCACGTAAAAGGAAGAGGAAGGCCTCATCTAGCAGTGCAACTGCAACTGTCAAGAAAAGCAGGGTGTCAGCTACAAGTGCATCCACCTCTAGTCAGAATCAGTTTAGTAGCAGGTATGATGGCTATTGTCTTTGTGTCTTCATTCCTCCAATTTAAGCATGCTGAACTAACACTTATGTTACTTGTATCATCCTGCAGGTCTGCAACTGGATCAAATGAACCTGAACCTGTTCCTCTCCAAGTGGTGCACCTGGCCACTTACACTGAAACCACTGAAGCCACTGAAGCCACACAACCCATGGACACCATGGTGCCTACACCGCAGACCGACTGTTCCCTCGGTTGCCGCCTCAAGGAAGAAGAGGGGGTGAAGAAGAAGCTAACCCCCACCAAGGCTCCTGTAGGCAGTCCTGCTCAGGGAAGTGGGATCCACAAGGTTGTTGATCCTTCAAGCCCAGCTGCAAACACTAGAGGAAGGAAGAAGCTACAGCTTGGTTAGAAACACCTTGCTCTATCCTTTTGTTGGTTGAAAATATCATGGACAAAGACCTTTAATTTTGGTCGATGGTTTGGCTTGTGCACATGCCCTTTGGTTGTATTTGTGCCGCTTGAACTTGAACCGAACTTGTTTGCTTGTTTTGTTATGGTGCTTTGTTTAGCTGGACATGACCTTAATGTATGAATATTTGTGGTCGTCATGTACCGAAGATATGCCGCTTGGGACAGATTAATGCTTTCTATTTGTGCCGATGGTTTGCTACTTTATTTCTTGCCTTACATTCATTGTTCTGACCGCAATGCCATCCCAACATGAATTTCATTCATTTTCTGATTCATACATGCATACACCGGCCGCCTACAAGTTCCCAAAGCCACCAACACACACACACACACACCCCCACCTACTTCTTGATTATTGCATACAAGGCTAGAAAGATGGCAAAAAACACCGACTTCTCAATCCATTTGAGTCGCCGCATAACACCACCCATCGCCTTCGCGGGCTTCTGGCTTGCTGGCCCGGGGCTGTGGTGTGCAATCGAACTGCAAGTCTCGGGCTGAATGCCCGTTATAGGCACCGCTTCCGGGCCGCTGGAGCCGGCCGGGAGGTGAAGATGACCAAAGACGGCCGGCTGTCTAGGGGTGACATCCATCTCATCCTCCCATCGAAAAAACTGCAAACACCCAAAGAAAGAAAGAGAAGAGATGAGCAAAGAAGAACAAGAGGAACACATAGATCGGCACATCACTTACCGCGAAGAATGGACACTTGTGGAAGACTCGGGCGGGTGTTCTTGTTCACATCGAGGTGAAGCTGTTGGCAAGAACCCTCGCTAGCTTGGGGCAAAAGACACGCCCGGGTGAGGCGCCTCTCATAGTCCGGCCGCTTGCACCTTCGCAGACATGGAAGACGTGAGAGAGAGAGATGTGGGGCTGCAGTGAAGTGAAGAAAGGAGGGGTTGGTGATTGAGGGGGAGAGGAGCCCCCTTCATTTATATGGGGGGAGGGGGGGGAGTTTTGGCGCCAAAGCCATCAAGAGTGGCGCCAAATACCCACCGAAATGGCGCCAAGAATCAAATTTCCCCAGTGGCACCTCAAGGTAAGTATTTATTCCTCTTCACCATTCACACTTAGGGCATGTATGTCCTTTGCACCTACGCTTTCACACCGCTTGAGCACCAAATGCACGGAATGGCGAGGAGAAAAAAAATTCCCGACTTGTACCACCCCGATAGTTTCATCTTTGAGGTCCTT